>PVKM010017615.1:0-25757 GCA_004027735.1 Carollia perspicillata
CCTAGTTTATCTGCACCTGAATGTGTGTCCGCGGTCAGCCAACTACCCTGTGTGCTCTGCTTGTCTCCTTCCTGCATCTGGGGTCTGCAAGCTCCATGCCACCTACTCTCCCTGGTGCTCCCAGGTCTGCCAAACACTGCCTTTTCCAGCCGTGTTCCCTCTCCGCTGACTGTCAATTCCGCCCCTCTTACCAGTCTAGTTGAATGGTTGTCGGACTTCTGTAGTTCAGTTTTCTGTGTTCTGGTTGTTATTGTTTATAAATATTTGTTGACCTTAATCTTGGTTGTGCGAGGAGGTAGTGTTTCCACCTACGCCTCCATCTTGCCCGGAAGTCTCATGAACCCTGCTATTCTTTTGTAATCTGTTTAACCTTTGTAAGCAAAAACCAGCTAAATATCATGTTTACAGTTTTCTATTAAAGAGAAGATTTTAAAAACTCATTAAAGTCATTTGTTAAATGGACAAACAGGTGAAGGACAGATCAAATGAAGCTCTTGATTGAACTCCCTTCCTCCCCGATTTTGTCTGTCAGGCAGTGAAAGCCTTAGCACTGCTAGCTCAAGTAATAAAACAGTGCCAATGAAATTCTCCATGTCGGTGTGGGGTGGACTGGGACGAGTGTGGAGGACGGAAAACTGTACTTGAATAACAATTAAAATAAAAAAAGATATTAGGCATCAGAAAAAAAGAAAAAAAAGAAGTGAATGAACAATAGGACCAGCTCTGACAATCCAGGGCTGAAATGAACTGCTATAGGATTTCTTCGTAAGCTCCCCAAGCTGGAATAATTTCTTTACCGTCCCCAGTATCAGATGAGAGGACTTTCTCATGATCCTCTCTCCACTGCACACCCCTTCCGGGACTTCAATCTCTAGAAATTACTATGGACTTGAATCTAAAAAAGCTTTGGGGCCAACTGGGATGGAAAAGCACTATGCTGTCACTACCAAGGAAGAAGCATCTAGATTAAGAAGTAAAAAATGCCAACACTGTCCCCAGTGTCCTTATTGTACAATAGTTCCCTTTTACCCATGAGGGAGAGGCCCCCAGTGATGCCTGAAACCTCAGACAGTACTGGACCCTGTATATGCTGTTTTCCTACACATACATCTATGATAAAGCTTAATTAATGAATTAGGCTCAGTGAAAGATTAACAGCAATAACTACTAATAAAAAAAAAGAAATTCTGCATGTCAGGCTGTCATGCTCTGATTTTCTTTAAATATTGTTGGCATTGGAGAGAAAGGTATAATCTATTGGTAGGACTCACAATACTATGAGGTACACTTTTTGAAAGAGAAGAAAATCCCAGAAGCCATTTGTTTTATTAGCTCCTCATACTCACTACTCTTGGATCTCCACAATTCCAAATATATTCTAATTTCCCAAGTCTCTCTAGATTTACTGAGAAAGACTGGTTTCTGATTTGTTAATGGCACTGAAAACTGAGTGGCTGATTTAGGTAAGGAAGCAAAATGGACTTTGGAGAAGAAACAGGTATTGTGAGACATGTATGTTATCTCGTATGCAGTAGGCACTGACAAATGTTAGTTTCCTTCTCCAAAATAATAACAAATGGTAGGGGGATTTTTTGTTTGCTCATTAAAAAATCAACCTGAAAGGAAACCTAACTGAAGTCTAAATATAATTACCTTTGAAGAATATAGAAATTATGGTAGAAAGTGTGGTTTTTGAGTATACCTTTAAAATTAAAGACAATACGCTTCACCTTCCAGAGTAAGCCTAGAAGACAGAATTTGAAGAAACCTGTGCTTATTTATGATGTATGACATTAGTTGCTGCTTAAAAAATCATAGTACTGCCCAAAATAATTCTTAGGGAAGGGTAAACCAGTAATAAAAAACCAGATTATGTACTTAGAGACTAAAAATGCTTCCCAAATGGCAAAGACCATTTAAATTTCATTACTTTCCCTAGGGTCTTACCAAAAAAAAAAAAAAAAAAAAACCAGGTGGAATTAATTAAGTAGAATTTAATTAATTTAGACATAATTAAAAGTAAAAAAAATAACGAGCATTTTCATCAAGAGGTTTCTGTGCAATGACTCAGAAGTTTGTTGAAAATATCTATTATTTTGGTTTAATAATTTTGGGGAGAGTACTATTATTTGTCAATTTTTGGCTTCTACTTTATTTCCCCTTAAATAAAGAATATTTTGGTAGAGAATTCACCATACAAACAGGCTCTTCTGGAGAGAAAGCAATGACTCACACCAATGTAAGTAGACTAAGACAACTTTTGGACTATTCTGAAAAATAATCTCTTGTTAAACTATGAAAAGCTAATTTGGTCATTACCCCACAAATACAGGCAAAAAGACAGAAAATAAAATGCTTCTTTAACACAGACAGTGTGAATAGCTTAATATTAAACTACATGAAAAAGGGCATAGCACCCACTTTTATTTTACAGGTAGCTCTAACTAGAAGACTACTACAAATGTAGAAGACTTCCACAGCTAAATTAATATAATGGTAAAATAATCTGAGTTTTTAAAAAAGGCAGGTAAAGACTATACTTTCAGGGATCATTTCTATAGTTCGTCACTAAAAAAGGCAGGTAAATTCTTCAGTTTTTGGATTTAAAAATTTTTAATGGGATTTTTGTTTTTCCAAAGGGTATTGTTTTTTTTTGACTGAGTAGGCAGAGAGAAGTCCTCTTTTCAACAACAGGTACCCGTAACAAGGAGCCTAGGATAGTGCCAAGGGTGCTAGAGGAGGGTGTGCAGGGATAACACAGGATTTCTAACAAAGAACAGTTTTACATTTCCAATTATGTTTTTCAGAACTCTCATGGTGCTCCTCAGCTCCAGGCTCAATGCAGGCCTCGAAACAGGCTGGGCTGAAAATGGCTCTGTGATATTCTGAAATAAGGGACAAGTTTCTGAGTACAGCTGTTCCCCCTGAGACTTTAAATGAAGTTAGTGAGAAAATCCCAATGTTAAGCAAACTCTGCTATGCATCTGTCCGCCAAATGCAATCTATTTTTTTTTTTATCCTTATAGATCCTATTTACTGGGCTACTACTGCTACTATGTGTGTCATATCTCTAATTCATACAATAACCTTGAGGGGCAGCAATTATCATTTTAATAAATGAGGAAGTGAGGGATTGAATAGATTAAGTCCTGACCAATGCCATACAGATTTTAAGTAGTAAGCTAAGATATGCACCCAGTCCTAACTCACTTCAGAGTCCCATTTAGTTCTATTAAAACATGCTATTTGTATATTCCACGTGCTCTCTTTACTGTGTTAGAAGACTTCTCTAGTTTCTGAACTCGGTTCATCCCACTTCATTCGGTACTTGACCATTCCCTTACCTAAAGCTACTACCAGTAGCTCTGGGCAAACGATACCCCATTTTTAGTATTGTTTCCATGGGATTTACCATTGGCCCTGCCAGTAGATTTTGAGGGTGAGTATTACTAGATGCTGTTAACTAATAGTGTTCACTCTTCCTTTCATTCTTCTTCATTTAATTACTTACATTAACTAGATGATCTATAAATTTTAGGCAATGCAGTGTAGAGGAAAAACACTGTCCTTCCTGCCCAAGGAGAAAAACTAGAAAAATGACTCGAAAGTCAAACTGCTATTTAAAGTAACAGAAAACAAATAAAACAGCCAAAAATAAGAAGTTATGGAACAAAGTCTAACACGTGACATGTGTAAAAATACTTGGTTTTGGTAAGATAGAAACATATAACTGTGAAAACTAGCCTTTTAATGTAAAACTGAAGTAATGGCCTTAACAAAACAAGTCATAAGCAATTATTAAATAATACATGTTCTTTACCATCTCCATTACCATTTATATAGCAGCTATAAAATGTAAGTTCTATAAAGGGCTCCTTTTGTTAAAATTTATTTTTGAAGAACCATCTTCTCTCCACTGCTTCTATTTTTGAAATAAGGAGAGTTAAGTACCTACACTAACAACTAAACATACAGTACAGATTCAACTATATACTCACTAGCATAATAGAATATACATGTTGAAAAAAGTTCTATAAAAAGAAAATACATTGAAAGATCTAAAAATATTCGATTCTAAGATACCCCTTTATCTCTTATTTTTAATGTAAAATTCATTTGTGACATGTAAGATGATATAGAAAGTTGATGTTTATGTACCCTCAACCACTGTGTAAATACTAACAAAGAGATATTCAAAGTACCCAGTGAAGTATCTACATCCATTTTATCCTTAGCTTACTTCTTTATCCTTCAGGAAAAGATGCCTTTTTATTTTTAAGATTTTTTTACTTATTTATCTTTAGAGGGGAAGGGAAAGAGAGAGGGAGAGAAATATCAATGTATGGTTGCCTCTCGTGTGTTCCCTGCTGGGACCTGGCCTGCAACCCAGGCATCTGCCCTGAACTGGGAATTGAACCGTGGTTGTCTGGTTCACAGGCCCACACTCAATCCACTGAGCTACACCAGCCAGGGCAAAAGATGCCTTTAAAAAAAAAAAAACAAGAAACTATCAAGCAAGTTAATGGATGGCAAGGGCATTGAATAAAGCCTAATTCGAGTTGAAATCCAGTTTGATTACCTGGAGACATGAAAGCAATTTACCTATATTAGCATTAAATGCCTAATACTGATAAAATGTTATGGAAGTATGATCTAGTTTTTCTGTATTGAGACTTAAAAGACCATCCCCAGCCCTACTACCAGCTAAGTAGTTATATAATACCCTGGTAAAGTCACAGGATCCTTTCTGTCTAATGAGATGACAGGAACTAGTCTTCCTTTCTATGAGATGCAAAGATGTCCACATCCTAATTTTCAGAACCTATAAAAATATCACTCTATGTAGCAACAGGGACTTTGCAGATATGATTAAATTATGACCTTATTGTGTATTCACGTGATATAACTTCAAAGTCACTTGTTTATGATTTAAGTGAAGTTTCCTTAATCCATGTTTATGGCAAAGACAAATGAAAAGTTTCTTTTAGAAGTTGTTTTGATGTAAGAATGAAGTTGTTTCACAATGTCATCATTTCATCTGTTGTCACTGATGAGCAATCAGTAGCTCAAGTCTCTCTCTGCTGAGAGACTTATTCATAAGACCTTGTGCAATTATGGCAAGGGGACATTTAGACTATGAATACTGAGAGTTTGTAAAACTAGTAAGGAGTTTCAGTCTGGGCAGGGTGACTCTGCTGATGGAAAAAAGAGATCTTTGGTGCATTAGCTGCTGCTGCAGTAAAGGCAACACTTTTACAGGCAGTGGCAAAAGCTGTCAGTGTCACCCAACAGCGCTCAGCAAGAGATCGTCTTCCCGGTCAACACCCAGCACCATCCTTCCTAAACCACAAGGGACTTCTGTTGAAGTGCTGGTAGCTAGAAGTCAGTTCGCTGTTGGTTAAACAATCTCTCCCAAGTACCAACTCTTAAAAAGTTTGCCTCAAACTAAATTTGGACTTTATTCCTCTCATTTCCCTTTGCCTAGAACAATAGTGTATACTTTTATCATTGCAGTGGAGTGTGGTATTTCTTTACTGGCTTAGTAAGAGACATTATCCTCTATGCTACTTGGCTTGTGAAACTCCTGCAGTGAACCTGTGTCAAATTGTTGGCAAAGACAAACTCAGCCTCTAAACAAAATCTGCCCCCACACAACAAAACAGACTTTGAGAAGAGGAGATTATGTGAGTGAGCCCAATGTAATAACAAGGGTCCCTGAAAGTGAAGGAGTGAGACAGGAGTCAGAGTCTGAGTGATATGACAGAGAAAGACTCGACCAGCCATTCTGGTTTTGAAGATGGAAATGGTCCATAAGTCACTGAATACAGAGAGCCTCTAGAAGCTGAAAAGAGCAAGCAGAAGAAGAGATTCAGATGGAAGGCAATCCTGCCAAACACTTGATTCTAGCCCACAGAGAGTAATTTCAGAATTCTGACCTCCAGAACGGTAATAAATTTGTGTCGTTTTAAACCATTAAGTCTTTTGATTTCTTACAGCAGCAACAGGAAACTAATACACTAGGGTCAATCTCAGCTCTGACATTTACTCTAGCTATGTGTCCTTGAGCCAGTTAATTATGTTTCTCAACTTTTATTTCCTTATCTGTAAAAGGGAGTTTACCAACGGCAACTACTGGTTATTAATTAAACTGTGTAAGTGCTGAATGATACTGAGTTAAGTGATCAAAAATCTAGTTATTTGGCCCCAGCTGGTGTAGCTCAGGAGATTGAGCGCAGGCCTACAAACCAAAAGATCGCTGTTCAATTCCCAGTCAGGGCACATGCCTGGGTTGCAGGCCAGTTCCCAGCAGGGGATGCACAAGAGGCAACCATACATTGATATTTCTCTCCCTCTCTCCTTCCCTTCCCCTCTAAAGCTAAATAGAATCTTTAAAAAAATCTAGCTATTTGTTTACTAATTCTTTTCTTTAAAAGACTGTATTTATTTTTAGACAGAGGGAAAACGAGGAAGAAAAAGAGAGAAACATCTATGTGTAGTTGCCTCTCACGTGCCCCCTACCAGGGACTTGGCCTATAACCCAGGTATGTGCCCTGACCTGCGATCAAACAGAAGACCCTTTGGTTTGCAGGCAGGCACTCAATCCATCAAGCCACACCAGCCAGGGCTATTTACTTATTCTTATTCTACACTAAGGCAACATAACGCAACACAGAGTTTCTATTTATATAAGAAATATGAATTAATACTTCTCTCACTAAAGTTATTGGTAATATATCAATGTAGATGGTCAATGGTTTTGTCTCATAGACTATAAAGTTGAAATTCTTTTAGATTCCAAAGTTCCCAAAGGGAAGAAGGAATTTGTTTGAAACCCAGGTTATACAACCAGTATAAAATCAAGACTCTGCATTGTTTACCCTTAGCTTTTTTCTTTATTCTTCAGGAAAATGTTCCTTTTACACCAGAAAACTTTTGATGACCAAACATAATGAAATTTAAGATTAACCACTGTAGTACCACCACTTTCTTTATTTAAAAAAAAACAAAACATTTTCCTTATTTTTAGAGAGAGGAGAAGGGAAGGAGAAAGAATGGGAGAGAAACATCAGTGTGTGGTTGCCTCTCATGTGTCCCCCACTGGGGACCTGGCCTGGAACCCAGGCATGTGCCCTGACTGGGAACCGAACCGGCAACCCCTTGCTTCATAGGCCTGTGCTCAATCCACTGAACTACACTAGCCAGGGCACTTTCCTTATTTTTCTTTATTTATTCTTAATCCTCACCAGAAGATGTTTTGATTTTAGAGGGAGGGAAAGAGAGAGGTGGGGGAGGGGGAGAGACAGACAGAGCAATATGGATGTGAGAGAGAAACATTGATTGGTTGCCTCCTATACGTTCTCTGACAAGAATTCAAACCAGCAAACTTTTGGTGTATAGGACAACACTCTAACCAACTGGGTCATCCAGCTAGGGCCCAGCTTTTTATCTTACTAATAAAGAAAAGAAGTCATAGGAAGTAATTTGTTCTGTTACCAATACTCAGTTAAGGTCAGAAGTGGATTACTTCCTGGGTTTTCTACCTTTTATTACAATAGGGATTAGAAAACTATGGCCCAGACTTCTGGCCAAGATGGAGGCATAGGTGGAAACACTGTGCCTCCTCACAAAACCAAAATTAAAGACAACAAAGATTTATAAACAATAGAACAACCAAAACAGAAAACTGAACTACATACCTCTGACAACCACTGAACCAGACCTGTAAGAGGGGTGGAGTCAGCAGTCGGCAGAGAGGTAACACAGCAGGAAAAGGCAGTGGCTGGCAGACTGGGAGTGCAGGCAGTGCAGGAGCCTGGTTTGCAGACCCCAGAAGCAAGGACGAAACGAGCAGGGTAGCTGGCCATTGGCAGTCACATATTCGTGCACAGATAAACTAGTCAAGAACTGGCAGTGAGAAAGACCGCGAAGCCCAGGGCCCCAGTGACAGGAAATAAAGCCTAAAAACACTGATTGAAAAGGTGCCAGTAGAGGCTCCCAGCCTCACAGGAGAGGTCATTGGGGAGACCTGCAGGGTCCTGGAGTGTGCATAGGCCCACCCACCTGGGAACCAGCACCAGGGGGGCCCACTTCGCTTGTGGGAAGCAGCAGAGGGGACACAAATCCAAGAGAGCAGGGAACAGGTGCCATTGTTCCTTCTCTGACCCCGCCCCCACAGACTGCATCACAACCCAGCCACTGGGTTGCCCCGCCTTGGTAAATACCTAAGTCTCCACCACCCATATGTAACAGGCGCCACCTGACCAAAAATGAC
The DNA here is from genome assembly GCA_004027735.1 of Carollia perspicillata. Classification (NCBI taxonomy): domain Eukaryota; kingdom Metazoa; phylum Chordata; class Mammalia; order Chiroptera; family Phyllostomidae; genus Carollia; species Carollia perspicillata. The sequence goes on from PVKM010017615.1 coordinate 8,273, forward strand.
TCAAACAGAAGAACAGCTCAGAGCCCCAGAGCCAATACTTTTAAGCAAGCAAGAGATAGCCAACCTATCAGATACACAGTTCAAAACACTGGTGATCAGGACATTCATAGAACTGGTTGATTTTGGTCACAAGTTAGATGAACAAATAAAGGCGATGCTAAATGAAATGAAGGAAAATGCACAGGGAACCAGTAGTGATGGGAAGAAAACTGGGACTCAAACAATGGAGTGGACCAGAAAGAAGAGAGAAACAACCAAACAGAAAAGAATGAAGAAACAAAAATTCAAAAAAATGAAGAGAGGCTTAGGAACCTCCAGGACAGCTTTAAACATTCCAACATCCGAATTATAGGAGTACCAGAGGGGAAGAAGAAGAGCAACAAGTGGAAAACTTATTTGAACAAATAATAAAGGAGAACTTCCACAATCTAGCAAAGGAAATAGACTTCCAGGAGGTCCAGGAAGCTCAGAGAGTCCCAAAGAAGGTGGACCCAAGGAGGAACACACCAAGGCATATCATAATCACATTAGCCAAGATTAAAATGAAGGAGAGAATTCTAGAAGCAGCAAGAGATAAGGGGACCGTTACCTACAAAGGAGTTCCCATCAGACTGTCAGCTGATTTCTCAAAAGAGACCTTCCAGGCAAGAAGGGGCTGGAAAGAAGTATTTGAAGTCATTTAAGGCAAGGACCTACATCCAAGATTGCTCTATCCAGCAAAGCTTTTATTTAGAATGGAAGGGCAGATAAAGCGCTTCTCAGATAAGGTGAAGTTCAAGGAGTTCATCATCACCAAGCCCTAATTACATGAAATGCTAAAGGGACTTATCTAAGAAAAAGATAAAAAATATGAACAGTGAAAAGACAGCAAGCTCACAGTTAGTAACAACCACACCTAAAACAAAAGCAAACAAAGCAGACAGCTAAAACAGGAGAACCACAGAAATGGAGGTCACGTGGAAGGTTAGCAACAGGGGAGTGGGAGGAGGTGGGGGAGGAGATACAGAGAATAAGTAGCAGAGATGGTAGGGAGAAAATAGACAGGGAGAGGGCAAGAGTAGTGTGGGAAATGTAGAAGCTAAAGAACTTACGACACATGGACATGAACTAAAGGGGTGGAGTGTGGGTGGGAGGGAGGGTGGAGGGGAATGAAGGGGGTGAAATGGGACAACTGTAATGACATAATCAATAAAATATATTTAAAAATAAAAAGAAAACTATGGCTCATTGGTAAAATCTGGTCTGCCACCTGCTTTTTGAAAATAAAGTGTTACTGAAACACAGGAACTCTATCATTTATATATTGTCACAACTGCTTTCTTGCTACAAAGGCAGAGCTAAATAGGCGCAACAGAGACTGGCCTACAAAGCCTAAAATATCTAGGATCTGGCCCTTATACTGGAAGTTCACTGATTCCTGTGCCAATTGCTTCAAGGCATGGAAGTTTTGTTTTTTTTTAATATTTTATTTTTTTAGAGAGAGGGGACAGGAAGGGGAAAGAGTGGGAGAGAAATATCAATGTGTGGTTGCTTCTCATGTGTTCCTTACTGGGGACCTGATCTGCAACCCAGGCATGTGCCCTGACTGGGAATCAAACTGGCGACCCTTTGCTTCACAGGCCTGTGCTCAATCCACTGAGCTATACCAGCCAGGGCCGAGGCATGGAAGTTTAATTTATATTATAAAATGTTTCAAAACAATACATTTTTTAAAATACCATTCAACAAAGTTTTAAGAACATTACATGTTGGGGACCACCTTGTGTGGTATTGGAGACTGTAGCCCTGCATGAGCAAGGCCTTGAAAGAGGCCTGTAAGTCTCCGTGAGAATGCCGAGAATGCAGGTGGCAGGTATGATCTGATGGTAACACCAAGGGTTCCCATGGGAAATGAAGCCTGAAGAATACATAGTATCCTTTGAAGCTTGCTTTGCTTTGCTATAGCCCTGTTGATACAATCCAGATGTTAAAGTTTAAAGCATAAGGAGTGAATTCTTTATTTCATGAGGTACGCCTTAACAACCATCTGGCGTCAGCATGTCTAACAGACCCTGGCAGATCTCTGTGTTTCTTCAATTGTCATCTACAAATAATATCCATTTTTTTTATAACTATAGCCTTTGGATGCATGTATGCTGTATATCCCTGCACATACTGATCCCAATAAAAGCCATTTTTGAGAAGGGCTCAGGGCATTCTCCACTAGAGGGAATTGCCACCCCCTTTCCCACCAGAACAGATTGTGTCCGGGATGACTTATTTCATCCACGACTGGGAGAACTCCGTGGGACAGGGTTCCCCTCAGTTATACACATAAAGGAATACTATGGCTTAATGTACCATATACACTAACTTGGATAAAATTCTGTGCAGGGCAGGCTCCATGGCTCCACTAAGACACCATCGTGGTGAGTTCACTTTTGGCTAAACGATGTTAATTTAATGACAGCAAAACAACTAATCTCAGCACACTCATGTCAAGCAAAATAATATAATGACTTATTATTGTTGTAATTATTATTGAATAGGTACTGTGAACATATTTGATCATAATTTATACTAAAAAATTGCTATTTACTAAAAAGGATCTAAAACAGTTTCCTTCATAAAGCATTTCATGAATATATACTGAATACCTAATCCAAGTGGAATTATATGAAGTCTGTCCAGAAAAGGTCCAGTCATTATTAATATGAGAATGGTTGGCACAGTATCAATGTAACCTGGAAGTCAAGAAGAGTAAACTGGAATGTGCATGTGGGAACAACTATGACTTCACAGTACCAGTCAGTGGCAGTGGTAGATGTTGTTGAGTGAGCATGTGTTCTGTGTGGCCATCACATACAAAATGACGAGTAGAGCAATGAATCTGCATCAAATTTTGCATTAAACTTGAACAAACCAGGACAATGTTGTCCCAACAGTCCTGTGAAAAGGTCATACTATACAGATTTAAATGTTATATCTGACTTTATATGAAAAGTGATGAGAAACATCTTTTTGTAAAATTTAAACTGCTTTATTGTTTATACTATTAGTTTGTCCCAGGTTTTCCCTGTTAACCCCTCTCTATGCAGCACCCCCAAACCTTTAGACAAGCCCCACACCGTTCATTGTTCATGTCTATGGGTCATGTGTATATATTCTTTGGCTACCCTATTCCCTATGCTGTACTTTATATCCCCATGAATATTTTGGTAACTACCAATCTATACTTCTTAATACCTTCACCTTTTTTGGCCATCCCCATGACCCCTCTTCCATCTGGCAACCATCAAAACATTCTCTGTATCTGATTCTGTTTCTGTTCTGCTTGCTTATTTTGTTTTTCTTTTAGATTCAATTATTGACAGATATGTATTTATTGCCATTTTATCATTCATATATTTTATCTTCTTTTTAAAGAAGACTCTTTAAGATTTCATATAATACTGGTTTGTTGGTGATAAACTCCTTTTGCTTTTTCTTGTCTGGGAAGCTCTTTACCTGTCTTTCAATCTAAGTGATAGCTTTGCTGGATAGAGTAATCTTGGTTGTAGGTCCTTGCTTTTCATCACTTTGAATATTTTTTGCCAATCAATTCTAACCTGTAAAGTTACTTCTGAGAAATCAATCAGCTGACAGTCTTATGGGATGTAGGAGACCATTCTGCGTGGCATGGACCCAGCCCCCAGTGGCAAACATTTACTGCAAAGTAACTTCCTAAAATCCATGCTAAACCTTCCAAGGACGAGTGTAAATGGTTCAACCACTTTTGCCCTTTGCATTTGCTAATATCCTTCTGTGCTGTGATTAGTGGCATTGGCTCCTTTGTTTTCTGTAAAAGGTAACCACCTAAAGCAACCTGTGCATAGTAAGTGAGGACCATAATGTAATGTTCTGAGAAACCAAATAAAGGCTGGTCATGGCAAGGGCGAAGTTTTTTGCTCCCCTTGAGAGAAAAAGCCATGCTGTTCCTTTTCCTCCACCAGACTCTGTAGTCCGTGTGAATGTCTCAGCTCATCCATAATGACTCAGACACTGCAGGCCGGTGTCCACGTCAATGGGAGCTACGTTGTAGGTAACTAACTGCCTTCCTCTTGCTGGTTTTAAGATTCTCTATTTGTATTTAAACTTTGGCATTTTAATTATGATAAGTTTGGTGTGGACCTCTTTGGGTTTATCTTGTTTGGGACTCTGTGCTTCCTGGACTTGTATGTCTATCTCCTTTATCAAGTAAACAAAGTTTTCTGTCATTTTTTCAAATAGGTTTCTAACTTCTTGCTCTCTCATTCCAGCACCCCTATAATGCAAATGTTGGTATGCTTGAAGTTGTCCCAGAGGCTCCTTACACTACCCTCATTTTTGTGGATTCTTTTTTCTTGCTGCTGTTATTGGGCTTTTTTGCTTCCTTGTGTTCCAAATCACTGATTTAATTCTCAGCTTCATCCATTCTCCTATTGATTCCCTGTAAATTGTTCTTCATTTCAGTTAGTGTAGCCTTCATTTCTGACTGGTTCTTCTTTATGGTTTCTATGTCCTTTTTTTATGCTGTTGAAGTTCTGAGTTCATATACTTTTCCCCTAAGTTCATTCAGCATCCTTAAAAATGTGTTTTGAACTTTACATCTGGTACATTGCTTGTTTCATTTTGTTTGGCTCTTATTCTGCAATTTTGTTCTATTCTTTAATGAGACATCTGTCTCCTCATTTTGGCAAGATCCCTGTGTTTGTTTCATGTATTATGTAGAACTACTATGTCTCCTTCATTTTAATAGAGTGGCCTAATGTAGTAGGTGTTCTGTAGAGTTCATTGATACAGCCCATCTCCTATCACCCAGGGTGCACCGATTGTGTGGGCTGTGTACACTCTCCTCTTGTAGTTGAGCCTTGATTGCTGTTTGCAGGTCAATGGGAGGAATTTACCCAGGCCATTACAAGAACTGGATGTGACCAATGATCACCGACCTCTAACCACCATGGAGAAACAGCTATGCAGGGGACCAGTCCACAAAGCAGGACTTATGTGGCAGTATGCTGGTGCCCCCTGAGTCTGTCCCTTGAGTGTGTTACTTGTGTAGGTGGTTAAGTGGTGGTGCTCTGATACGATCCATAGCTGCCCAATGGGTGAGCAGGCTCTGAAGCCTCCCAGGAGGGTTTAGGCCAAGGTCAGCCACTGCCTATATTCTGTCCCAGGCCAACTAGCAGAAGCTCTAAAGCAATCTGCAGATAGCTGCTACTTGAGCTGTGTTTGGAGGTGGCCAAGCAAGGCCAAGCTATGAACCAAAGTCATCTGCTGCTAGTGACAGGCCTAGGGTCACTGTGTGCGAGGTACAGGGCTTGCTTAGGCCAGATGCTGCTTGTTCAAGAGAAGGAAAATCTGAAGCATGAGCCAAGACAAGCCATTTATAAGGAAAAGCCACTGGAAACAGTCTGGTGAACCTGGAAGTTGGGTGGGGTGGAACCTCAGGGAATCACCAGGGTGGGGCAAACAGTGTGAGTCAGGTTGATGAAGTCTCTTATACAGTGATCCCCTTGCTGGCTCTGTGGGGAGAAGACTCAAAAATGGAACAATGGACTCTGGAGCACTTCTGTCTTGAGAAAGCTGACTTCCTGATGCCAATCACTTCAGTTCCTCTCCTTATGCACCTGGTGCCTTTCAAGCTGCTGCCCGGGCACTGGAGCTCAGAGAGTAAACCTGAGCAAGTCTGTGCATGGGCCCTTTAAGAGGAACTGCTGGGATTCCAGTAGTTTCTATCTTCCGCAGCCTCAATCCCCACTGTTTTTACAGCCAAAAGTTATGGGGAGTTATCTTCCTGGCAATGGAACCCTGGGCTGGTGGTACCTGGTGTGGAGCTGGGACCCCTTGCTCACAAGATATCCCTCCTGATTTTAATCTGCCACACATGGGCATGGGACCCTCTCTTTCCACCCCTCCTACTAATCTCAATGTGGTTTCTTCTTTAACTCCATAGTAGGATTTCCACTCGGCTCGATTTCTGATGGTTCTAAATAATGGCTATTCTATAGTTAGTTGTAATTTTGATGTGGTTGTGCAAAGAGGCAAGCCTTGTTTCCCTAAGCCACAATCTTGATCAAAGTCCAAGGCACATCTTATCAAAGAACATTTCTAGCTCTTTTGCAAAACCTTAGACTGAGTTATTTGAGTTGTTTATATACCCAACATCCCTTACATAAGGATTCATGTAATATCTCTTGGAGTTTAGTATTAGCAAAAATCACTTTTTCCATTTATCGGCAATGAGTACCTTTTAAAGGAATACATAATCTTGGAATCTGGGGGGAAATGGTAATTTTTTCGTTAGATAAAGGGAATTGTGAGAGATCACAATAGCCTATGCTGACTGTATTTCCAAACCAGTGCATTTGTAGTCAAAAAAGACTGAAATCAAGTTAACTGAAACATTCATTAAACTGAGTGATGCTTTATCCACTATTTTTGAGAAAAGCAAAGAAATAACACAATATAGAATAATCAGACTTTAGGGGATCCAAGATTAAATTAGAAATTGTCCCTGGATCCAAAAAAAATTTGTTTAGTTGTGGAGTTGAAATATACAAATAAAATGACAAAAGAGAAAACAGTAAGAAGCACTGTAAGATTTATAGGTACAGTGTTCTAGGAGTTCAGAGAAAGAAAACATTGCCTCCAACAACAAAAAAGGATTTATAAACAGAGAGCATAAACCTGGGTTAAAGAATGAATACGATTTTATTTATTTATTTTTCCTTTCCTTTATTAATGCATTATTTACAATAAAATCCACCAATTTTAAGTGTACAGTAGGTAAATATTTGTTAATTATATATAATTGGGTAACTGCTACAAAAGTGAAGACACAGAATAGTCTCCCACTCAAACAAGTTCCCTTGCTCCTCTTTGTACTTGATCCTTTTCCCCCCGAACTCCTGGTTCCAACAACTTGCTTTCAGTCACTATAGCTATTTCTTTTCTAGAACTTCATATAAATGGAATCATACGGTATGCAGTATTCGTGTTTGACTTCACTCATTTAGCATAATGATGTTGATATTTATCCATATTGTTTTACGCAATACTATTTTGTATACCCCTCCCCTTTTTTGTTAGTAGGATTCCATAGAATAGATATATTAGAATTTGTTTAGTCACTCACCAGTTTTTGGTTATGAAAAATGTGAACATATTTCTAGGTGAGCAAGTGGTTTCATTTTGCTTGGGTTACTACCTTTAAGTGGAATTGCTAGGTATAATGGTGAATGTATGTTAAACTTTATATGGTTTAGCTATACTGCTTTTCAAAGTGGACATTGCAATTTGCATTCTCACTAGCAATGTCTGAGGATTCCAGTTGATTCACTACTTCAGCAACACCTGACATTGTTGGTCTTTTTCCTTTTTAATGTATTTTTCTGATAACAAGTGATGTTGAGCATCTCTCTATGTGCTTTTTGACCATTCATGTACCATGAAGTGTCTGTTCAAATCATTTTTCCATTTTAAAATTGAATTGTTTCTCTTTTTTAGTTGTAAAAATTCTTTACATATTCTGGACACAATCCCTGTATCACACACATATTTTGTAAAAATTTTGTCCCAGCATGTAACTTGCCTTTTTGTTGTCCTAAGTGCCTTACAAAAAGCAATTCTAAGTCTGATGAAGTACATTCTACCAGTATTTGCTTTTATGTTCTTTTACTGAAATATTTACCTAAAATATACTACAATGATTTTCTCCTCTGGTTTTCCTCTAGAAATTTAATAGCTTTAACTTTTACTGTTGGGTTTTTTGTTTTTAAGGCAAATTTTATGTATACTTTCAGGTGAAGGTTAAGGTTCATTTTAGCCCATACAGATGTCCAACTGTTTTACACTATTTGCTGAAGATTATTTCTCCTCCACTGAACTGCAGTGGCATTTTTGTGGGGAAAAAATCAATTTATCATATATGTATGGTTCCATTTATGTGCTCTCTCTATGTGTTTATTCCTTTGCCAGTATCAGACTGTCTTTTCCATTGATGTTTCTCTTTATACTATACTATGCTATTTTGATTAGTGCAGAGTACAGTAAGTACTGAAATTGAATAGTGCAAGTCTTCTTTCTTTGCAACAGTTTTTTGGCTCTTCAAGTCCCACTGAATTTCAATAAAATTGTAGAATCAGCTTATCAATTAGATCACCTATTTGGGACTCTTCTTCTTGGGTAATGGAGGCATTTCCCTCTAGGTACCACTTTGGCTGCAACCTACAAATTTCAGTATGTGGTATTTTCATTACCAGTTTAAAGTATTTTCAAGTTGTACTTTCTTCATTGACCCAATGCTCATTTAGAAGTGTTTTGCTGATCATCTTATAATTATTGCTTTCTAAGTCAATTTCATTATAGTCAGGTAATAAGTTCTGTATGATTCCAATCTTTCTACATATGAGACTTGTATTTTTGGCACAGATTGCAGTTTATTTTGGTAAGCATACCATGTGTCTTGAAAACACTATTCTACCACTATTTGGTATAATGTTCTATGAATATCAATTAAGGCTACATGGTTGACAATCTATGTGTTTGCTGGATTTTTTTTTTTGTCTAGTTCCATCAATTGAAGAAAGAATTTAAAATCAACTATGATTGTGAAATTCCTAGTGTGACCTATATTGTCAATTTTTGTTTCATGTATTATGAAGCACTGTTATTACATATATACATATTTATGCTTTTGTTCCTGTTGAATTCCAGTTTAATTTTCCTGTTAGATTTCCAGCTATTATATCTTGCATTTCTATAATACCTGTCCCTAGGGATTACACTATACATCCTTAAAGTGTTCACAGTTCACTTAATAGTGAATGATGGGTCACATAAAAAATAAAATGTTTGCAATCTTAAAGGCTTATATGGCCCCAAACATACATCATAAGCCCCACAGAATAATGATGTAATTTTAGTTTTCAACAGTTAGACAATCTATAAGGAAATTAAGAGAAAAAAAGGCAAAAGAAAGAGATGTCTTTTACATTTGCCCAGATAGTTAAAATAACAAAGGGGGATCCCCCTGAAAAAACAGAATTTATTTATAAAAAAATTGTATATCTATTTTTTACATGTTTAAACTTCAGTCACCTTCAAAGTACTCTCCATTTGATGCATTATATCTAGCAAGATATTTTTTCCACTGCTCAAAACAATTTTGGAACTTGTCAATTTGGATGCCTTTTGGTGCTTCTCCCATTTTGTTGTTTCACTTCTTCCACATTAGCAAAATGTTTCCCTTCGTGGACTTTTTTTAATCCAGAGAAACGAAACCAAAATAGTTGCTCAGGGCAAGCTAGGATGAATAGGGAGGGCTGGGCACAGGGGTCATGCCATTTGGGGTCAAAAACTGCTGAACACTCAGCGTGTGTAGGCAGGTACACTCACAAATCACCTATCATGAAATGGGAAAACCCACTGTGTCTCAAAAACTTTTCAGTGAAGCTGAATGAAGCCTCTCACAACACCACCAGCTGGTACACTGATACAGATGGGTTCCTGGAACACTCACATAGCAGCAAAGCCTGTGCTACAAGGGGCCTTTCCACCAGAAGATAATTCTGTTTTTTTTGAGTCTACTCTCATATACAATGTTCTTTATTCTTTACTTACTATTCAAGTTTCCTTCTACAATTATTTATCTTCTGTTTGAAAAACATCCTTCAGCATTTCTTGTAGTGCAGGTCCCTTGGTAGAAAATTTCTTTTGTTTTCTTTTATTTAAATATGTATTTTGCCTTCATTCTTTTTAATTGTGGTATAATAGGCATAACATTATAGTAGTTTCAGGTATACAATGTAATGATTTGATATTTGTAAGTACTATAAAATAATTAACATTATAAGTACAGCCTTCTTTCTTGAACAATATTTTTGGTGGGTATAAAATTCTAGGTGACAGTTTATTTTCTTTCAGCACTTTAAAGATGATATTCTACTTTCTTTTGTCCATGCTCAGCTGTTGATTAGTCTGTGGGGTATTTTACACATCACTAAGAAGAGTACAGAAAAGTACAAGTGTCTCGAGAGTATTAAAGCATACATGAAACATATCTAAAACATACAAAGAAACAATGTAAAAGCAAACAAAGCACATTAAAAACTTACAAGACTTTTGTTATTAAAGGAAGGCAATGCTACACTCAATAATTATCAGTACAGTGTTACTTACGAGAGGGAAATGATAGGTAACCTACAGTAAATGTCCCATATGGGGACTGGTTAATTTAGAGTGTATAGCACTATGACAATATTATGCAGTTATTAAAATGGAGAGCGTTACTTAATGACATTGAAAAATGTTCACAAACTATACTTAGGTTTAAAAAGAACAAAACCTAGATACAGAATAATCCCAATTTTGCTAAATAAAACAAACATGAACCCAATAAAAAGATTGAAAGACTAATAACAAAATGTTAAATGAAAAAAAAATAAAAATCTTTTACTACATCCAACATTTATTACTTTTTGAATCAGATAATATTGCATAAAGTTACTAAAAAGCAGTCACATATGCCCTTTACTCACTACAATGCAGTCTAGCTATTCTAGCTCTGACGGTTACACATAAACCTGCTTCTCTGTCACTGCAGTTCCAAATGAGTCTGGCAAAGATCATTCTGAGTATCACATGGTCAGTCACTTGAGAGGGATTATACCAAACTGTTATGATTGTGGACACCCAAATGACAGCCCTCTATAACAAACCAATGCTACAGTATGAGTATGTGTGTCCTAGACAGGATTTGTTCTCTTGAAGTGAAAGGCTAGTGCATCAAAGAGGTTTTATATTAAATGTCTTCATAATTTGTGAGCAGCCAAATTGTTGGTAGTGTGTAGATATATCGAAACATTGGCTGGCTGATTTCAATTAGCTTTGAAGTGAGACAAATGATAGGATCTATAATGGTAAGATCAGGAGTACTTAGAAAATATTTTCTTACATATGAATACCCCACCCCATCAGAGAGAGTTCCCAATTATATAATATAGCTAATAGGTTATCCTGGAATTGAGGCAGGAGACAGCATAGGAAGAACTCTGAGACTGCATGCAATACTGTTACTGGCCAGCATTTAGCACCCTGGTTCTCAGGAAACGCCTTTTACCAATTAGGTAGAATAAATAGTAAACTGAGGCAGGGAGGAAGGAAGGAGTCTCACATGCTAGCTCAGCAGTCCGGAACTGGTCTGATAATATTGCCAGGTGTTCCAACATCACAGGAAACACCATGTTAGCAAGAAAGAAGGGAAGTCCTTGAAATTCTATGTAGCATTTCCACTATCTGGGAAAGAAAGCCTTCAAACTGTGCTTTCATCCCAAGGCCCGAATGTAGGAAAGGGTCCACAGCGCCCAAAGAAGAAGCCCATAAATAACTTTGGTTAATTGCCTACCTCTCTGGTCACTGTTTTAGGAGGGAGTCCCTGATGCTTACAGAAAAAGCCCATGAATAACTTTGGAAAGTGCCTCAATTTTAATTAACTGCCTCCAGTCACATATTTGTTTTACAACGATATGAACAAATGGGGTCTGGAGCAAGACAAGGATTTGGGCTAACAAACTCCCACACATACCTAAGTTTGAGTAGTCACATTCCCCCAGAAAAGCTGACACTGCATTTACCTGTTAATCAATATGTAACTTTTTCCCTCCTATCCCACCAACTATGTAGGTCCTCAAACAAAGGACTCGCTCTCTCTCTTGGGGGCTCTGGGTGCTCTTGGCTCTCAGGCCATTGGGCCTCTGGCCACCCTGCCTCAGGCCGCCCAGGGGCTTGCCACCCTGGTCTTCAGCCGCTCTTGCTTATGTCACCCTGCTTTGCCCTAAAACTTTGTCTTTCACCCCCTACTCTACCCAGTCCTGTTTTCTTCCATGGGAACGGGCCACTAATAAACTGATTACATGCTACTAAATTTGCTGATCTGTAATTCTTTACATGCATCGGAGAGAAGAACCAGGTCTCTCCTGTCAACAGAATGAACTAGCTGTTGGAAAGAAACTCTATTATGAAGCACCTAATTAAGCAAACATTTTATGTCCAAGATAAGAAAATCAGCTAATGTTAAGTGAGGAAAAGCAATTGTTAAAAAATCCAATATAGACTATATGCTTCTGTTTCTGAATGATTAAGTCTTGTGAGAAACTTTGGAAGCAAATAAAAGTACTTCTGTGGTAAGCTGTAGCAGTTCTGGGCTGAATCAGAAGCTCTGCTGAAATTAGTAACTGAACAAGTGTTGGCTTTTCCAGGCTTAGCAGGCAATGCTAATTTTATGTCATGCTCCTCAAGGTGCAAGCTGTGTTGTTCATGATGATTCTCCTCTGTAGTACGCTAAGAGAAAGGGCACAAAAGAGTCCTTGAGAATGCCACCATTTGGGCAAAATTTGACCTAAAAAATTCAGGTAAAGTCAGGATAGAAAATAATTACTTTCCTTATTTAAAATAAGGTTGAGAATCTAAAATTTGACCCTTTTTCTGAATCTCAGGGATTCTAATGGTCATTCAGGAAAGTGTTGACTCTAAGTGTCCCCCAAAATCACATAATTTGTATGTATGTATTTATAAAATAAATTTATTAAAGTGACATTGGTTCATAAAACCATATAGGTTTCAGTGTACAACTCAAGAAATCAACATCTGCATAAAGCATCATGCACCCATCGCCCAAAGTAAAGTTTCTTTCTGACCCCATTTATCACCCTTCAAGTAGTATTAAAAAAAAAAAAAACATAAAGCCAAACAGAAACATAAAAATTTTAAAACATGATGTTAACATTTAATTTTCTTTAAGAGAAAAGAATCCACAAAATTGTTTCTCTTTGTCAGCTACATGCTAATGAAATGCCTGGTGTTAAGAAAATTAGTTTTTGATGCACTTTTCATTATATTCAGTGACTGGCATGCTAATTATTAATTTTTAAATGCATACTATACTGTAGATATGCTATACCTGGACATATAAACGTTTCCAGGAAATGCAGAGTTCCGAACAAGATGAAACCAAAAAGGCCCACAAAAGACATATCACAATTAAAATTCCAAAGGTTAAAGACAAACAGAGAATCTTAAAAGCAGCACTAGAAAAGCAGTTAGTTATCCACAAAGGAGTTCCCTTAAGATTTCCAGCTGACTTCTCAACACAAACATGCAGGCCAAAAGAGACTGGCATGAAATATTCCAAGTGATAAAAAGTAAGGGCCTACAACCAATATTACTCTCTTCCCAGCAACACTATCATTTAAAATTAAAAAATAAATAGTTTCCCAGACAAGAAAGTAAAAGGAGTTCATCACCACAAAAATATATTAATAAATGTCAATGGGTCTTTGTAAATAAAAAGTAAATAAATAAGAATAATAAAAGGATAAGACTACATACCTATTAGTAATCACTTTAGACAGAAATGAATTAAATGCTCAAATAAAAAATTACAGGGTGCCAGAATGGAGAAGAAAACAAGTCCCACACACGCTGTCTATAAGAGATCCATTTCAGGTCAAAAGATACAGAGTGAAAGTAAAGAGATGGAAAAAATATTTCATGCAAATGAAATGAAAAAAGGCTGGAGTAGGAATACTAGTATCAGACAAAAGAGATATTAAAACAAGGCTATAACAAGAGACAAGGACACAGTATAAGGATAAAGGGATTAATCAGGCAAGATTTTTGCACCCCAAATAGGAACACCTAAATATACACAGCAAATACTGATGGGCATAAAGGGAGAGATCCACAGTAATACAGTATTTATGGGGAACTTTCATACCACATAAACATTAATGGATAGATCATTCAGACAGAAAATCAAAAAGGAAACAGCAATGTTAAGTGACACAATATACCAGATGGATTTAATTGATATTTTCAGAGTATTTCACCCCAAAGCAGCAGTATATATACATAATTTTCCAAAACCATGTAACATTTTCCAAAACAGACCATATGTTAGCTTAATCAATAAGTCTCAATACATTTAAGATAACTGAAATTATATAAACATTATCTCCAACCACAATGGTAAGAAACTAGAAATCAATTACAAGAAAAAAAAAGAAAAACAAATTAACATATGGAGGCTAAATAATATCCTTCCAAACATCAATGGGTTAACAACAGATCAGAGAAGAAATAAAAAGATACCCTGAGAGAACTGAAAATAAAAACACAATGACCCAAAATCAATAGAACACAGCCAAAGCAGTCCTAAAAAAGAAACTCATAGCAACATAGGCCTACTTTAAGGAAGCATGCAAAAAAGATCTCAAATTAACAATCTAACCTTAAACCTAAAAGAACTAGAAACAGAACAAAAGCAAAATCCAAAGTAAGTAGAAAGAAGAAAATAAGAAAGACAAGAGTGGAAATAAACAAATTAGAGTCTTAAAAAAACACAAAATATTAATGAAACCAAAAGCTGGTTTTTTGAAAAGATATACAAGATGAACCTTTACACACACCCACCAAAAAGAGAGGAGTCAAATAAAAGCAGAATTGACAGAGAACTTACAACTGACACCATAAAAACATAAAGGATTATAAAAAAAATACTATTAACAATTACATGCCAACAAACTGAACAATCTGGAAGAAATTATTAAATTTCTAGGCATATACAATCTTTGGACTGAGTCAAGAAGAAATAGAAAATCTGAATAGACTGATACCACTCATGAAATCAAATCAGTAATCAAAAACTCCCAACAAACAAAAGTCATAGACCAGATGACTACAGAGGAGAATTTTACCAAACATTTAAGTAAGAACTAAAACCTAATCTCAAAACGTTCCAAACCAATAATGAGAAGGGAAGACTCCTAACCTGATTTTATCAGGTCAGCATTGCCCTCATTCTAAAAACAAACAAAGATATTCCAAAGAAAATAATGGGCCAATATTCCTGATGGACATAAAAGCCAAAACTCTCCACTAAATACTAACAAACTAAATTCAGGAATACATTAAAAAATTACACATCATGAAAAACTGGGATTTATTCCTGGGATATAGGTTGATTTAATATCCACAAATCAACAGTATCATAAACAGCAAAGCAAGATAAAAAATAAAAATCCTACAGTTAACTCAACAGATGCTTAAAAAGCATTTAACAATATCCAGCATCCAAAAACTCAACAAAGTGGGAATACAGAAAATATACGTCAATATAATAAAAACCATATTTGGTCATGATCATGATGAGAACTGATGATTGGACACACTGCTTTCATTGTCTGAGGAGGCTGTGGAGACCCAGGAAAAATCTTGCTGAATTTGCCAGCCCCAACAGTAGCTTGATCTGGGATCCTCTACTCCTTCCTGTGACTGTACCACACAGAAAGATTCCAGAAGGTGGTAGTGAGGTAGGTGGGAACTGAATCCACTTGCTCCACCCCACTGGGACACCTAGCTGATCATATGAAGAACAGAGTTAACAGCCAATGGAATCCCAGCGTATATGAAGTTTAAACGCCAAGATTGTAGAGGACCTTGAAAAACAGGCAGTAAGAAGATTGCGTCGGGATGGTGTGGTCCCTGGGACCTGCCTAGGGACCAACGCTGCTGCAGTCCTGGGCCTGGCACCTGGCACTGGGGTCAGTGGTTGCTGGAGGAGCTTTGAAGGACAGCCAGATAAGCTATAGTAACTCCACAGCTCCCTCCTCTCCCAGAGCAGTGATGGCAGTCCCAAACCAGGAGAGACCTGGATGCTTTAAGTCACTGGGGGGAATAAAGCATGCGTGGGAGACGAACAGAGGCAGTGTTCCCCCTCTGGGACTATGGTCAACGACTAGGACATTACCAGAGAAATTGGGGAGCCAGGTGACACCTGGAGAAGAGAGAAAAGTTGAGCCAAGACAGACTTTAAGCCAGATAGTCCCTAGACTGGTCAGAGTTGGGCTGTGCAAAAAACAAGGCCCAAACAAGATGAATTTACTTAAAAAAAAGGCTCTCAACCTCTGTTAAAAGAACTCTTGCTCAGCAGCAATGAAGAGGGAAGAGGGGAATGATTTGCTCCAAATCAGGGCACCTCATGAACTAATCAAAGTGAGGCAGCAGGGGTTCACAGGGGTAGCAGTCCACAGAGAGATTTAATTTAATAGGGGAACTAAACTGCCCTGAAGGGACTTTGAGAGCCTGAAGCACCCAGGCCAGCAAGAAGGGTGGAGGTAGAGTATGAGTTGCTTCTAATCAATACACCTCACAGGTGATACAATGTGGTGAATTAAAGGCGCCAGCCTGGCTCAGATGGACAGTGGGGACTGGGCAGCACTCTGAAGGCCTGGATTGGAGGCTGGGCACCTGTGAAATTGCAGCCTAGACCTAGGCTCCACTCTCCCAAAACCACAGGAAAGGAAAAGAGCAAAGCCCAGCCACCCTCTGCCTGAAGCACCCAGGAAGACCAGAACTCACTCAGCAGGTTTAAAGTCAGCGGGAGGCTATTTTTCTTCTTTCTTCCCCCGCCCCCCCACCCCCACCCCCTGCCCAAGTGTGAGACAATAAAAGACCCGGAGCTGTGAAAGGACCAAAGAGAGATCCAGAGAGGGATCACAAGGCTAACGCCAATAACTGAGAAACTGAGACAAATTTCAATTTACTATCACACCGAACTTGCATTTTATTGCTTATTTTTATTAATATTTTTGTTAATCTTATTTTTTATTATGTTTTATCTCTCTTCTCTTCAGTTGTCTTCATTTTCCTTGTTTAATAGAATAGTTTCACCGCTTTTCCTTGTTCTCTCTTTCATATTGCACTTTAATTTTTCTTTTTTCACTTCATTTATCTATCACACTATCACACTAATCTTGGTCGTATACTTCCTATTTTGGTTATTCAGATCATATCTCTTGTGATATTATTTTTGTTCCAATATTACTGTCAATAGTTGTTGTTCCATACCACACAGCTCCCCTCCATGATCTTAGCCCATTTCACTATCTTCCTGAGCTTTATTACTGTGGTGGTAAACTATTCTCTCACACACTACGTCTGCTTTCTATCCTTTATTCTCACTACATCTCACCATCTAACATCGCACAAGTGCTCTGTTTTCTGGATTTAAGTCGCATTCTTTCTCCACTCTAATAAGAGTTTCATCTTTTTCAACTTTTAAAAAAACTGGCTAGTTGGGTGAAATATCATGGCTAATGTAGTACTTCTCCAAAGGATCTCCAATCTGTTCTCCACTTGCTGGTACTTTAAATCACATAGAATACTCTCCTGATGGATTAATACATTTTGCCTCTGCCTTTTCACTGATCACATACAAGATAGGAGTTGTGACTACCAGTAAACCTGCTGGACGAGAGAACCCACCAACAAAGGAACCACCAACAGGGAAAAACCAAGTACAACAACAGAGCCCACACAAACAGAAGAAAGGGCAACCCTAGATTATCTAGACAAGGAAATCAAAGAGACCACACCACTGAATCCCACAGAACTCCTACTATAGAAGTTCACTCTACAAAGACAGCTA
>PVKM010017616.1:0-25710 GCA_004027735.1 Carollia perspicillata
ATCAATAGAGTGTCATTTATTCAACAAAAACTCCAATACAAATAGTTGAGGCTATACACTTCACAAGGTCAAGTAAGTGTTAAACCTCAATCAGATTTTCAGTGACCTATCAAAATTTTAATACAGTGTTTCAAAACAAAACCAAGGTCAATATCTTATGTTATATCCCATTGTTTTAAAAATAACTTTTTCTGTCATTTTACTTTACTGACATATTGAATTAGATTACTTTTTTGGTCATTTTCTAAACTTTATTTTTTAAGAGCAATTTTTGGTTCACAGCAAAATTAAAGAAAAGGTGCAGACTCCCCTATACCACCCGTGCCCACACACACATAGCCTCCCCCATTACCAATGTCCCTGCCAATGTGGTATCTTTGCAACAATTGATAAACATACTTGACATTTCATAATCACCCAAAGTCCATAGTTTACTTCAGGGTTCACTCTCGGCATTGCACGTTCTATGGATTTGAAGAAATGTGTGCTGACATGTATCAATCATGGTTTCAGACAAGAGTATTTTAACTGCTCTCAAAATCCAGGGTCGCCTTATTTATCCCTCTTCCCCTGCTCATTGTTATTTCTTATATCTAAAACTGAATTTAGACTTATTGTTTAAAATAAGCCTCAGAATATCAAAGTTTTCAAGCTTATAATTTCAAATAACAAAAACTACGCACCTGTAGATATACAAACTTTTTTCCCAACTTCAAAATTCTATGATTATGACAATATGGATCAGGAGCAAATTGGGAATTTCCCCTAAACCTTGAAAATGTGCTTAAATTTGTGTAAGTGTAGAGTTAAAATAAATTTATACAAAGTAACAGTTTGAATTATTATTCAAAATAACATTTTGAAAATATACTTCTAAAATAAATAGCTCATCCTGAGCACAAAAAGCAAATTTAGGAACCCCAAGATTTCTTTTAAAAAAATAACAATACTGAGAAATTCAATGAAGATTATGAAAACATAAATTTTTCTCTGCTTATAAATTGTGTTTAAAAATCTATCTGGTATTAAAGGGGGGCTAGTAACATTAATATGTCATTCATATTAGGATATATTTGTAATAATTTAAGCGTGCTGGAAATTCCTTACATGAAATCTATTAATTTTAAACAAGTATTGAAATAAATTTAGAACCCCATCAGTTTTCTGGGTGCTAAGATGTGCGTGTGTGTGTGTGTGTGTGTGTGTGTGTGTGTGAGCAAGCAATCTGGTGTGTGCTTTGTGAGCTTCTGGTCTGTGCCCCAGGCTGAGGGCAGTGGTGAAGGAAGAGGGATGTTTTGATGGTGACTGTCATATATTTGTAAACACTTTGCTTTTATCTGGAAGTTGAATAAGGAGAACTACATGTTCTCTAAGGCATCTTACCATTCTGGTAATTCTATGCAAAGTCTAAAACAGTTTTTTAATAAATGAGCCATCACATGTCTTGATCCTCTCAGATCGGTTCACTGTCTGAGTCCCAAATCAGCCTAGACGAAGGAAAGGAAGGCCCTTCAGTGATCTATAACAGAACACAGGTTTTGATTCTGCTATCTTTGTGGGCCTCCTTCTGTTTTTCTTAGATTTTATTTATTTATCTTTAGAGGGGAAGGGAAGGAGAGAGGGAGAGAAATATCGATGTATGGTTGCCTCTCGAGCATCCCCTGCTGGGAACTGGCCGGCAACCTAGGCATGTGCCCTGACTGGGAATCGGACCGCTATCTTTTGGTTCGCAGGGCCGCGCTCAATCCACTGAGCTATGCCAGCCAGGCCTCCTTCTGTTTTTTTTTTTTTTTTTTTTTTTATTCCTTCCTTTTATTTTCTTTGCAGATGAACAAACCACTTGCCCTAGACCCTGATAACTTTGAAAAGCAATCTGAGCTTAAAAATCAATGTGATGACATGCTCCCAAAGCATTAAGGTCCACTGCTTGCATGCATTTGGGGAAGTTAAACGAGAAGGTGATCTGTTACAATACCTATAAAAATAAATCTCCTCTCAGGGGTGAAAGCCAGTGGAAGTCAAGCACTGCTACCCATCTCGGTTCTGAGTATCTATGCGTCTCTGCCCAACTCCACCTTCGGTAAGGGATGAAGGTGGCCTCTGAGTCAGTGTTCACCAGCATTGCTATTTTCTTCAAAATTTGGTGGTAATTACTTTAGTTTACGGGTTGATTAGAATGAATGTGGAATGGTTTATAGGCTTAATTTCATAAAATATTATAATCCTTTGCTCTTTCTGGAAGTATGTTTGGTGAACGCAAAGGAAATCAGAGACTTACTGGGAATTCTCGAATGTCGAATCTGCCGACACATCACTGTGCTTGGCTCTTTTCTCCCTGCTGCTTTGCCGTTGATGGGAAGAACACTGAACATAAGAGCGCAGGAGCAGGATGATTGCATTACACTCTTTTCAAAATTATGACTCTTGTTTCCCTACTCCTTCATTTACCGTTTTTCTAAGAAGACAAAAAATGCCTTCTTTTAAAAAGTATTTGTGCTTAATTTGATTATGACTGCTTTGTACATTCTGTGCAGCCCAAAGAAATCTCACAGTAGCTAATAAAGTACTTTATTTTTCAAGACAGTTTGTTAATAGCAGAATCAGCCTTTTTTGTTTCCATGATGTTTTGATTTTGAAAACTGTACCTTTTCTTGAATAACTGTGGAAATAAACTGTTTATTTCCGAAGACCGCCTAGTCTTAGTCAAGGATAAACAGAATCTCTCCGACTTTGCTGCCTAGTGAGTGGTCTTCAGACCAGCAGAATCAGCTCGGTTTTAGAGCAGGTCGGACCTTAGGATCTCCGGCCCTACCCTGGGCCTTTGCTTTTACATATCCCCAGGGGATTTTTCTGCACATGAATATTTGAAAAGCACTGCTCTAACAATTCTTGTGAATAAAAAGTATTTTTTGATGGCAACCTTTTATTTTGACCTCCAAACCCTAGCTTAGATGGTTTTTATATTTTGTTTAAAGATATGTTCTATGCTTTTGCTTATATGCTTAATATATTCTACTCAAAAAAATTGTAAGAATTTTTTTTTTTGTTTCTAAAGAATACTTTGTACTTCTTTGAAGTATTGACTGAGAATCTTGCATGAGGTCAAGACTGTTTATGTTGCAATCTTGCCATAGTTAACAGGACCTCTGGTTGAACTCAAACTCTTAAGATATCCAGATTTGAGGGGGGGGAAGTGTGGATGTAGGGAAAATGCGAAATAGCAGGTAATTATTTTGTGAATTACTTTATCAATCTACCAAAAGATCCCCAATAATAGTCCCTGTTCCATTTATAAGTAATTTGTAAAGATTCAACTTATGTACAATTGCTGAACCACATGTAAAGCAGCAAGTGTGTTGTGACAGCAGCAATTGTTTGGGGTCATGACCCCAAGAGTGGTTCTATAAATAGTCTACCCAAGGATACTGCCAGGTCTTCCTCTAGGGTCAGCCTGCAGTTTGAAGCATTTCTCTGCATAGATTTTTAAATTCTAGGCCCTTTTATTTTAGTTTTTCTAAGTGAGATTTATAATAACTTTTCAATAGTATAATACAGACATTTTCTGGAAAAATACATAATATTTGAAGGAAAGTATATGCTACTTAAATAATGTTGAATTATGAGAAAATAAATTATTTCATATTCATGAAATATTGCCTGGTTTTTCTTGTGTGCTCTTATTAGTGTTGTGAACCAGAATTTTGTTTGCCTCTTTTATTTTTGAAATATTTTATTTTAAATAAAGTATATCAGTGTCTTAGAAAATCTAATGTCTCTGGTCCAAACCAGTTTACTATTATAAAACTATGATGGGAACTTCCAGATTTTAATGCCGAATTAAATGAAACACTAATGCACACCTGTCTCCCTCTACTAAGGATTTAGGTGACTCACTACAGCACCAGCTTTTGATTCAGATGACTCATTAAAGCCATTTATAACCTTCTCTTGCTTACTCTTCACTCTCATTGTATACTGCTTCCATTTACCTCCTCCTGCTTTGGGCACCTTAGTTACAGCCCAGCAATCTCTCCCGTGGCACCTGCTCACGCTCTCTCACCTTTCTGCATCTTGGCGTACACTGATCACTTTGTCTATAATGTCCACTACCTCTTGCTTGAGAGGTAAATGGGCTTTTGTTGTACAAGAGCCAGTATAGATTTCATTTTGTCCTTGATGCCATATTTGACTCTTCTGTAATTTCTCATCCATCTCTAGCTTTACTCACTACATCCTGTTTTGCCTACTTTGACATACAGTTTAGGAAGGTATTTATTTCTCTCTACATCCTCCACCTGTAACACAGTGGCTGGCCTAGAGCAGTTAGTGAATTTATTATTCAATTTAATGCAATAAACATTGTGGACTTACATATTTAAGCAATCTGATTTTATGTCTGAGAAGTAAGGATGAGGCGATCTTTTTTTTTACAGATTTTATTTATTTATTTTTAAAGAGAAGAGAAAGGAGGAAGAAGGAGAGGGAGAGAAACATTGATGTACGAGAGAAACATCAATCAGTTGCCCCTGGCAGTCCCTCAACTGGGGACCTGGCCCGCCGCAACCCAGGCATGTGCCCTGACCAGGAATCAAACTGGTGACCTTTGGTTTGTAGGCTGGCATTCAATCCACTGAGCCACACCAGCCAGGGCAAAGCAACCTGCTGGATAAGAGTTTTGTGTTTAATGACAGGTTAAAGGTTATTATAATGTATAAATAAATACATGATATAATGTGAGGTATTTATGTAGCAACAAGTAGTAAAGCAGAGTAATCCTAAATCAAAAGCAGTATGCCCTTTATGAACAATATGGAAATTTATTGACTCAGTAAAAACACTTGACTATTTTAATTTGTTTTTAGCTATTCTCTATGCAGGATTTAAAAAATAATTGTAAGTCTTCATTAATAAAATACATGTATAAAGTTAAGTGCTAACTTGTTCAATATAAACAGCTAACATCTTAAATATTTTATTCCACATTGATCCTGGTAGTTTCAAGCATCGGTCATCCTTGTGGTCTGAGTTAGCACAGAGCACAGAGTGATCAGCTGTTGGCATGAAGTACTCAGAGGCATCAAAAAAAAAAAAAAAAACCCAGAAAGTAAAAGAAATTGATTCTTAAAGTAACAAAATTCTCAAGAATTTCACCATAGTTATTATGTTTCCATGAGTCCCAATGTGGCTCATGAAGACTAGTAGACATGAGAATCAGAGGATGATAAGACCACAACTAAGGGTATTTTGGATACATCTTAGCCAATTGCTCCAGATTCTGGACCCCTCATTTCTGGAGGTGTGGTCGGTGCAGAACAACCAGTTGGCCGCTTGC
The DNA here is from genome assembly GCA_004027735.1 of Carollia perspicillata. Taxonomy (NCBI): domain Eukaryota; kingdom Metazoa; phylum Chordata; class Mammalia; order Chiroptera; family Phyllostomidae; genus Carollia; species Carollia perspicillata. The sequence goes on from PVKM010017616.1 coordinate 5,333, forward strand.
TGCACTGGTGCTGCAACAGCAGCTATGTATGCGGGCCTGTAGTTACTTACATGAGTAAAATGTTCGTTTGAAGTTTTCATCCTGGGAAGGGAGGATATACCTATATAACTCTCTGAATGAGGCAAGTGAGATGCAGAGTTGCAAACAGTGCATGGATTACAAATATAAACTATGGTCACATATCAGAAACAATCATTGTATCTGAATTATTTCTTATTCAAAGGTCACACACAGATCACTTAAACAGTAAGAATTTAACTGTCGATGCTGTTAACATTATATTAACCTGTTTATCTTACATATTTCATGATCAGAGATTTCCTCCAGGCTTTTCCAGTACTGCCTGTCAATCCTACCCCTTTCCTCTGTGCATTCTCTCACACAGCTCTTCTATAACTATTTCAAAACTTTCACTCCTTCCCATCCTACACCACTATACAGCTCAACCTTTTATTTCACTGAGAAAGTAATCCTATGCTCAGCCACCATTTACAACTTGACTAACCTATTTGTATTACTACTAATCTATCCCTTTTACTGTCTATCTAAAGGAAGAATTGTTCTCTACCCTTTCTAGGCCTTCTTGAAAATCTTGTGTCAAATTCAACCATACTCTCTCTGTTACTTCCTCCCTCCCTCCCTCCCTCCTATTCCCTTCCTCAATTCCTTCCTCCCTTCCTCCCTTTTCCCTTTCTTTCTGTTTCCCTCTGTCTGTCTCTATCTTTATGTCTCTCTCTTTCTTTCTTCTTCTTTTTTCTTCTTCCATACATTCATTGACATTCCACTGATGGGTATTATTCCGATTGTTGACGCAGTGCAGCTGAAGAGGGGTCCTACTAGCAGGCGCTCACAACCCAGTGGGGATACACTGGAATATGAGACTATACATCTACTGAGTCCTTTCCATCCACCTGTACACCTATTCGAAATAAAAGAAACAGCCTACACATTCTCCAAATTTTCCTGCATGTGTGACTCATCTCTCTTTAGCTCTCTTTTCCAATTCAAAGGTAAACTTTTACTTGGTTCTTAAATTCATGTACTTCATTTTTACATTTTTAATTTTGTGTGTCAACATGATTGGGCTAAGGAATATCCAGATAGTTGGTAAAACATTCTTTATGGGCGTGTCTATGAAAACGTTTCTGGAAAAGATTAGCATTTGAATTTGTAGACCGCATGAAGAAGGTCACCCTCATCAATATGAGTGGGCATCATTGCCCTGGCCGGGTGGCTCAGTTGGTTGGTGTGTTGCCCCATGCACCAAAAGGTTGTGGGTGCGATCTCTGGTCAGGGTGCATACCTAGGTTGTGGGTTCAAAACCTGATTGTGGCATGTACAGGAGGCAACCAGTCTATGTTTCTCTACCACATCAATGCTTCTTTCTCTCTCTTCCTTCCTCTTTCTCTAAAATCAATGGATATATCCTCAGGTGAGAATTTTTTTAAAAGAATGTAAACGGCCACAACTGTGAAGTAAGGAAAGCCCTATCTAAGCAAGAGATGGCTAGTGCTTCATCCAGCCAAAGAGGTCAAAGTAGTTCTGGAAACTTCGGATGTGGTCATGGAGGTGTTTTGGGGGGAATGACAACTTTGGCTGTGGAGGAAACGTTCATGGTCAAAGTGGCCTTGATGGTAGCTGTGGTGGAGGCAGATATGGTGGCAGTGGGGATGGCTATAATGGATTTGGTAATGATGGAAGCAATTTTAAGGTGTTAGAAGCTACAGTGATTTTGGCAATCACAACAATCAATATTCCAGTTTTAGACCCACGAAAGGAAGAAAATTTGGAGGCAGAAGCTCTGGCCCCTATGGTGGTGGAGGCAAATACTTTGCGAAACCACAGAACCAAGGTGGCTGTGGCAGTTCCAGCAGCAGCAGCAGCAGCCATGGCGGTGGCAGAAGGTGTTGATTACTGCTGGGAAACAAAGCCTCAGCAGGAGAGGAGAGCCAGAGAAGTGACGGAAACTACAGGTTACAACAGATTCGTGAACTCAGTGAAGCACAGTGGCGGCAGGGCCTAGCTACTACAAAGAGGACATGTTTTAGAGAATACTCATGTGAATGGGCAAAAAACTTGAGGACTGTGTTTGTGGCTAATTGTATGACAGATTATTTTAGTTTCTGTTCCATGGAAAGTCTAAAGCATTCTAACAAAGGGTTTTTAATGTAGGTTTTTGTTTTGCACCTGTGCTGTTGGTTGCTAAATGGAATATCTGATCCTAATGCTGAATAAATGTGTCTTTTTAAAAAACAGTAAATAAAAAATTTAAAAAGAATGTATACTATTCTTAATATTCCATAATATAAATATGGAATTTAATAATGATGGTTGTTCAACCATTTTGCCTGAAATGATTTTGTTCAAATGTATATTCAAGGTAACTGTTTTTTCTGTGACTATTGCATCACCACGAGCCCAGAGAGCAAGGCGGTCACTGTTGAGGGTTGAGGAGTGGAATCATCAAGTCACGGAGAGTTTCTCTGAGGCCTGGAAACTTAATGGGATTTGCCTTGTTGAGTTTTGAGCTTACTCATGATATGACCCCCTTTTCCTCCAGTTTTGCCTCCTGAAATGGTAATGTCTATCCAAGGCCTGCACATTATATTTTGGAAGCAGTTAACTCATTTCCAATTTCAAAACTCCACAGATAAAGAGGAAATTTTCTCTAGGATGGGTCTCACACTCTCACCCATACCTGATTTAGATGATTTTGAAGATGAGGTTTTGGATTTAGAGTTGAGGCTGGAATGGATTAACTTTGAAGAATGTCACAATGTCATGAAAGTATTTTGCAGGTGGAAAGGACATGGATTTAGGGGACAGAAAGTAGGTGGGTTGACTTGTGTCCCTAGAAATTTATGTTCAAATTCTAATTCCCAGTGCTGGTAAATATGACCTTATTTGGAAATGAGGTCTTTACAAGATGTAATTGAGTTAAATTGTATTAAAATGTGGTCATATTGCATTAGAGTGAGCCCTAATCCAGTGACTTGTGTCTTCATAAAAGAAAGGGGAGGAAGTTTTGGACACAGAGACACAGGAGCATACAGAGAAGAAGGCAATAAGGCAACAGAAACAAATGTAAGATTGATGTAAACCAGAAGATGCCCAGGAGTTCCAGCAACTACCAGAAGCTAGAAAAGACAAAGAAGCATTCTTCCCTAGAGCTTTCCCAGGGAGTGTGGCCCTGCTGACACTTTGAGTTCAGACCCCTGGCCTCCCCAGCTCTGACAGAATAAACCTGTTGTGTTAAGGTGACAGTTTGTACTGTAGCCTTAGAAAACTAATACAGATTTTTGTAGTCTTTTCAGAGTACTCCATTCAAAGCAACATTGAACAAACATACCATAAAAAAAGCTCAACTGAAAGAAACTCATGAAAATTTAAAACAACCCTTAGGATAGCTTTCTAAATTTAGAGCACTTGAACTTGTAACTTTTCATGTGTTTATAACTTGTCACATTTGCTCAGAGAGAAAATTCAGAAAATTAATATTGTCTTTCTTAACATCACATCATGTCTGTGTTATTTTATAGAACTCATTAGTTTGGTTTTTGGTATTTGCATTTTTATGGCTATTAGTTGCATTGTAAGTGTTACTAATGCAACACCTACATTGCATTAGTTGTAGTGCAACTATGACTACACTGTTTACTACACTAAAGAGTGTAGTGCAACTACACGCTTGTAAAGTGCAACTACACTCTTTACAAACAGTGTCATGGTGGAAGGTTGGAGCAGTTCGGAGAGACAAGATCAGTATATATTGAATAGCCAGGAACGATTTTTCATAGAGTTGAGATGAGCATTAAAAAAGGTGGAAGATGAGAGGCCAGAAAAAAGACAGCAGGAAGTGACCATATTTTAGTTCAAAGAAATTATATGAACAAAGATGAATGAATTGGACATTTCATATTATGTCAGTGGATATTAAGGAAATCAACTTAGTATAGTTAATTTTCTGGTGTACTTGATTAATGTTAATTGCCAATTCAGATAAATCAGGTTCTCATTTTTTTTTGTTCTAGTTAATTGAGATTCATATTAATTATAAAGGGAACTAGAAAATTATTTAATTTTTATTTGCCTATATTTAATCTTTTTTCCAGGTATACGTTTATTTATATTTAGTATGGATTAGTATGAATACAATGCTTCAGAATGTAAGCAGCTGAAAACAAGCATTCTTTTTCTTTAAAAAACAAGGGAGGGGAAGGGGAGGAGAAAGAGAGGGAGAGAAACATCAATTCATGGTTACCTCTCACGCCTCCCTTGCTGGGGACCTGCAAGGCATGTGCCCTGACTGGGAATCAAACCGTGACCCTTTGGTTCACAGGCCCGTGCTCAATCCTCTGAGCTATACCAGCCACAGCTAAAAAAAACAAGCATTCTATTAATTAACCCTATATACTCTTCTGTGTTTAAAAGTATCAGCTTTTATTAATATAGATAATTATGTCAAGTTTTGCCTTCATCTTGAATTTTCTAATGTAATTTCACCTTTTTGTGTAATATATATATATATATATATATATATATATATATATAGTTCATAGTGAAATAAATTTTGTGGGTCTATTGCTACCTACTGTGTATAAAGATCATATTTTAGTCAAATATATAATATCCTCAAAGAACAATCTCAAACATGCTTGCAATAGTAATCCGAGAGGTGCGAATGAGTACTTTTCATCTTACTTTGTGTAATTTGTTAGCAATTTTTCTGTGTTTCTTAATAACCTCTATAAACCTTGTAAATGGCAATACTACAAGATAGTGTAGAGTTTATATTTGTTCATATGAGAGCAGGAAGTTGAAACCATATATTTCCTTCTCAAAATTGTTAAAAATTAAGGTTAATTTTTTTAAAGGAAAAAGATACATGATTAAAAGTTTTGTGGCACTGGCTGGGTTACCTCGGTGTGTTAGAGCATTGTCCAGGTACACAAAGTTGCAGGTTTGATCCCTGATCCGGGCATGTACAAGAATCAACAAATGAATGCATGAACAAGTGGAACAATAAATCAATGTTTCTCTCTCTCTTCATCTCTCTTTCACTTTCTCTCTCTCTCTCTCATTAATGTAAGATTTGATCAAGAAAATATGTATTGATTGTATACATAATGTGTTTTGTTCTCTACATACATTTTCTGAAAGCAAAATCATCAAACTCTAACTTCTTAGTTGTCACATTCAATTGTTAATAGAAGAGCACTTCAGTCATTTGAAATTGAACATGCTATTGTTCTTTTAAGGTTTATATAATTAACAGAAAGCGATAACATTTATAGCATTTTTAAATCTTTTAGCAGGATGAATGATAGTGAAATTTAATTAATCTATTTAATTATAGGAGCCATTAATTTTGTCTTTTTAAAGCAAATGAATTAAACCTCCCAGACATAAAAACTACAATTTCCAGAAATTTTGTTTTTAAAGTCTCTTTGTTACGGAAATTATAAAAGAGCATCTATATTACTAGGATTTGATCACTGGAACCTAACACTTGGCCAACCTACAATTGTCACCTGTTTTGGTTTTTCTTTACATGCTTTTTCTAAACATCATATTTAAAAGCATTCAATAGACAAATACTATATGATTTTACTTTTATGTCAAATGTGATGAACAAAATAAACAAACAATAAACAAAAAGCATTCAACAGAAATTAAAGCTCTACAGAACAAATCCCCCCAAAAATGTGTATCCCAGCATCCCTCCCTTCAAAGATGCATGTATTGTATTGTTAATTTTTAAAACTTCATATTTTCTGATGTTTCAACATCCCACAATAGGCTGTGAGGACCTCATCCAGGCAACCAGGTGCGCCAGTGTGATAAGGCTAGTTCCTGCCACCAGTTCCCCTTCTTGCCCTCCCCTGAACACGACCTAGGGGCATGCAAATGAACCAGTAAAGCCCCCTCCTGCCTCTTGCTTTCGTACCCTACCCTGACCCCAATCAAAACATTTTCCCACAGGGCTCTCACTCTTTCTTGGTTCCCCAACTGCTTTCTTCACCCAGATCCCTGGCACCCTTCCCATATGTGCCAGGCATCCTTCTTCTAGAGTCTGTTAATGTTAATAAACCTGTTTTACTTTCTTTTTTTATGGCTTGTGAACTTCTTGTTTTGTTTTTCTCTCTATTTTATTGTTGTTCAAGTACAGTTGTCTCAGTTTTACCCCATCGCTCCCCCCTACCCCAGCCATCCCTACCTCCCACCCTCAGCACCTTTCCATGGTGTTAGTTCATGTCTGCACCATACTGATCATCAAAAATCCTCATTTTTAAGTAGCAGAATTATTCCTTACAATACATCTAAATGATTTAATGTGAATATTGGATGTTGTGTATTTTTCTATTTGCCACAGTAAATGTCCAATGACATATGGACATTACATCCTAGGAGTGATTTAAAGAAGCAGCTCAAATATATTGTTTGATTAATTAATTAAAAAGTGGCCAATAAATAAATAAATGTATTGACCTTTTAATAAAGTAGTACCTACTGAGTATCTTTTTCATGCCATCATGATTCTAGGAGGATACAGCAATAAATGAAAGAGATGAGGTTTCTTATGTATAAGCAAGCCTGGTTTCAGCCAGAAACAGAAACAGAAAAAAGGCAATATGAGTAAAGACCATGAATGTGAAAAATGGGGTGAGAATAGGGAAGTAAATAGAAGCAAAATTTGGGTACTGTATTTCCAGTTCAGTGCTGGGAAGAGTCATAGATGTTCTGAAACTGATTTCCCCCAAAGCATCAAGGCTGAGATAAGATTTAAGGCATACCTAGTATGCATCTGGCCAGCCCTTGAGTAGCCTGTTGGGGGCCGGGGCCAGCTGGAGACGTGAGTCTGGTTTCCTTTAATCTCAAGGAACTCTGTCCTTTTATTCCAAGATGTCACACAAGTATTATTATTTTTTATGCATATTGTGCCAAAAAAATATTTGAGGAGCATCAGATAATCTTATTGACCATTTTAAGGAGTTTGGATAAAAGATGTTAAGAAATAGAGCAAAATAATCTGATTTATGTTTCAAAAGGTCTCACTTTCTCACTTTTAAAGAGAAGATTGCAGAAGAGTTTAATAATAATAAAAAAAGAAACAAGGAGATGAATAAGGATCCTTTTGTAATAGTCGATTCCAGGGTCTCTCAAAATGTATTCCAGGAGCAAGCAGCATCAGCATTACCTGAAAACTCATTAAAAATGCAAATTTCCAGCCTCATCTCCTTCCCCAGAATCACACTAATCTGTGTTTTAACAAAGCTTGCAGGTAATTCTGATGCCCACTAAATTTTGAAGACCACAGTTTATCTAGAAATGATCTAGAAATCTAGATCTAGAAATCTAGATCTAGAAATCTAGAAATGATGGCTTGGGGGCAATGGGAGTTACAGAGAGGAAGAGAATTAAAATAGATTCTGTGGGGCTTTTTAAAGTGAGTCTAACAATGAATACTGCAATATCAAATGTTAACCATAGCAATGGACTGATTCCAATGAATACCACTACCTAATTTCATTTAACAAAAAAAAAATCAAAATTACCTGGTGTTACTTTATATAATGTATATGTTTATATATGTATACATAGAATGAAATGCACAATAATATTTATATGTCTAAGTATACATATATGTGTATGTATAAATATGTATCTATATGATATACATACATACATGTATGTATGTATATATGTATACATATATATCTTGGACTATATATATATTTTGGACTATATACATATGCATAACTTGAACTATAACGCTTACCTAAAGCATCTTATTAACAAATGGTTTGTTCACCCCTGGTTGGTGTAGTTTAGTGGATTGAGTGCGGGCCTGCGAACCAAACAACAGCGGTTTGATTCCCAGTCAGGTCACATGCCTGGGTTGCAGGCCAGTTCTCAGCAGGGGATGCACGAGAGGCAAGCATACATTGATATTTCTCTCCCTCTCTCCTTCCCTTCCCTTCTAAAGATAAATAAATAATTTTAAATAAATGGTTTGTTCAAACTGTATCTACAGTGACCTAAGCTTCAAATTATGGGTATCTGCTGTGGAAAGCAACAGATGAGTGGTCCAATAGGAAATAAAAATTCTTCAGAAAGCAAGAAACAAAAACCTGGCTTCCCATAATTCAGAGAAAGTATCTTGGTTGGGAGGACTGTGATCAGGGGCTTTGAAGGAAAGGCAGGCATGATAGGGGCAGAAAGAAGACATGAGACGTGGTTCACAGTGCAAATAGCATTTGCAGGTGAGGGGAGATGGGGGAGGTGAGTAGGATCATAGAGTCAAAAGGCAGAGAACACAGACCATTCTGGACTGAATCACTGTGTTTCTGCAGGGGAGTGATCGGAGCAGGTCTGGGCTGTCAGTCTGGCACTATGGTTTCAAGGGGAGTGCTAGGGTTAAGAGTTGTCGGAGGAACCCTTTAAAATTTTTTTTAGTGGGGATTTCCATGCTAAATACATTATATCGAGTACATGACTTGCAGAGAGTTTGGGAGACATCTAGAACAACCCAGGTGCACCATGACTGCAGGGAAGCAGATAACAGGGGAGATGCCAGCCTGTCACAGCACAATAGCAAAAGCATCTCATTGGAAACAGTAAATCCCCGAAGCCAGGGCAATGTCTCGATCTTTTTTTTATACACATTACCTAAACCAGCTTTACTTACATATATTAGAAATGTTAATAATTAGTCAACGTATGGAATTTCAGTTCTGAAATAGTTAAAAATGACTTGTGTTATAAGCATTAGTGTTGTGGATTGCATTGACAGAGACTAATAGCTTGAAAATTTCATGACTTGAATGGCAAAGATATTTCCTTATTATAGGCTAAGAAAATTATTTTAACACATAGGTAATTATGTTTTATATTGAAAAGTTCACCCTTATGAAGACAGGGGGGTTGGGAAGGTAATTCCATAAGAGGACAAATCTCTCCTCATCCAATAATCATTGGTTTTGGGAATTTCTAAAGAAAGAAATCTACCAATAGTAACTAATTTACATGTCATAATATGTGGTCACATCTTGGTACTGAGGTTCTCTAGAATGATAGCATATTTCCATTTCCTACTCGCAGACATTGCCTATCTTATTGTGTTTTCTGGAAGGTTTATTTTATTATCTACACACGCCATGGACTTGTCAGAATCTTAGAGCATGGGATAGATAAAAAGATGAAAAGAAAATAATAAAAAAAGGGTAAGAAGTGTGTAATACATAAAATGATATAAAAACTATTATAAATACATCCACATTTCTTGCACAAATATTTTTTGAGCATTTACTATATGCCAGGTGCTGTCTTAGTGCAGAAAATACAGCAAAAAACAAAACTGAGAGAAATCCCTGTCCTTGTAGAAATTATGTACTAGAAACATATTAGAAGCTTTACAAGATAAGCTTTGGTGGCTTAAACTCTTGATTGGGAAAAGTCCTTTGCTTTAAGTTCATGCTCACTTACATTACTAAGTAAGTAGAGTAATGAAGTTAGCACCTTAACATTGAAATCCCAGAAGAAAATTAAAAAAATGTTTCCACAGAAATGTTTAAATGTATTCCTGAAACAAATGGTGTGTGATAAAAAAGCTCATTTGCAGATTGTTGCTAATTGTGTATCTTACATATAGTTTTGCTTCCTTCAATATGAATTACAGTGGTAAAAAATGATTATACATTTTACAAAAGAGAAAAAATTTACTGCCTGGGTGCTATAAAATTTAATGGCCTTTGCTTTCATAATGTTTTATCATTGGCTCCAATGGATTAGGACAACTTTCATGCTGAACCTGTGAATAATTAAACATTCACATGTGAAGCAAAGTGAGAAGATTAGAATCTTATTTAAGGGATACTAGAACTGTCAGGTATTATGAAGTATGTTGAGTAGAGAGCAACAAAAGTACTGATTACTGCTTTGAAATATTATCATAGTCGTCACTGAACTGTTATTTTTTTTCCTTAATGGCTTTGACAAGTTTGAGACATTCCCTTTTCCTCCTTTATTAGGTGGTTAGAAATGGATCTCGGTGAATACATTTCCTTATTGCCAACAATAGCAATCATTTTACTAAGGAGCTAAAATAGTTTATTCCATGGCTGAGTTTCAGCCACTTGCATTATGGGTGCTGCGGACTGCATGTTTGTACCCCCCATTTACACCTGGAGCCCTGACCCTGAATAAGACAGTATTAGGAGATGGGGCTTACAGCAGATCATTAGGTCATGGCAATGGAGCTGCTGTGATGAGATCAGTGTCTCCATAAAAAAAGGAAGAGAGTTCCCTCTCCCTCCTCCCCAGATCCTCCTCCCCCTCCCTCTACTCTCTCTCTCCTTTTCCCTCTTCCTCTTGTTTCCCTCTTTCTGCTATAACCTACTAGTATTGAATGCCAAGGGCTGACTCCTTGCTTCAGTGTGGGGCTAATTTGTAATACATCTTAGGAGCCAGAGCTTCCTAGTGCAATGAGGTAGACACTAGTTTCCAGCTAAAAGTTAGAATAGTTTAGTGTCTATTTCTCTGCCCTGTCTCTCTGGTGTCCCACATGCCCCTTTTCCTCAGAGCACTCTCCCAAATAAATTGCTGGAGCACAGATTCCTGTCTCAGGCTCTGTTCCCTTGGTACCTAGCCTAAGACACCATATATTTCATATGTGGAATTAAGTTTTTTTTTTGAGAAGACTCCACTGCTTCTAGTCCTTTTCTGCCTGTTTAAATCTACAAACGCAGCTGATGCCTCAAAAACCAAAGGCGGTTCCTGGGGATTTATTATTCCCTACATTTCCTATTTGCTCCTGAGTCACTTGCTTACCCCTTTTCACTTGGACCTCTGGTGCCAGATTGCAAATCGACTTCCATATCCTTTCTGACACCTTCGGCCCATTGCATTGCCTTCCTGGGATACTGAATGACACTGCCGCTTTCAGCTTCTTCCAGACTGCCAGGCTTTTGCTTTTCTTAGTGGTTCTGCTGAGAGTACACCCTGCCCTAAAGACCTGCCTTAATCTCTTGGGAGATGTGGGGTAGAAAGGAAGGAGATGAGGTCAGGTGGCATTTTGTTTTGTTTTGATGACATATTAAAAAAGAGAAAACGAGAGTGGATCTTCCATGATCACTTTGAGGAAAAGTTACAAAATAATGTAAATAAGCTGAAGAGAAAACATAGTAGTATCCCAAGAGTGGAGGGCAGCGGCAGGGATTTCTCTGAGAATGTGTCCCGAAGACCCCGACTCTTGGAGCATTAAGGCAAGGCTGGAGGGAGAGAAGCCCTGCAGCAGCCAGTTAACAGTGAGGAGAGTCAGGGAGCGGCAGCGGGAGGCCGCACTTGCAGGCAGGATGCTCCCTGGGTGAGAAAGGTGGTGTTTCCTCTTTCCCCTGCTGTTTATCTGCCTATAACCAAACTGTTAAATTATATCCTCCCTCATCTTTTTTATTACTTGTGGAAATTTATTTAGAAAACAAAGATGATCGAATTATCTTTCCTAGTTAAATAGATAAAAGCTCTTAAAACTTGTAAGTAAATAAAATGAAATAGAGACCAACATTTTGTGTGTCTATCCATACAGTATAGTTCCTATCAACAAGCAAGACAACAAGATAAGATTTTTTTCTTTTTAATTTTGGAGGAAGGAGGCTTGGGGGAGGGACTCCGGGAAGAGTCTGATTGTATTATATGATTATAATAATAACAGTAAATAGTAGCTGATAAACATTATGTATTTACTCTACCAGACATTCTTTTAAGCACTTTACATATCTCTTATTGAATGCATGTAACAAACTTATAAAATAAGTGTTCTTGTTTTTTCTGTCTCGCAAGAAAACAACTGAAGCACAAACAGATTTAGTTTATACAATTAAAAAGAGGTAAAGCCAAGAATAGAATGTGAGAGACAGTTCAGAAGATATAGCAAAGACTATCCAGGTGTCCAGAGCATCACTTTTCTTCTCTCGGTGTGAGAAATTGGGGTGGGGGGCATGGCTAGAGGTGATCATGTGAGAACCATCCGTCCCATGGAAGGGCCGTGGGCAGCTGTGTAACGACAGAGGAGCAGCATGCACTTTCCATCTTTGCAACCCACTTTCAGTCACCAAATGTGGATAACACACTTGAGTTGTGATACTTGCCTTGGACCGTATGGCAGAACAATGTTTGAGAATGGCAGAGGAATAACAGAAAGGCAGCCAGCTTCCCTGACAGTTGTGGAGCTATATTACCAGCCTTGAACTATGCAGACTTTTAAATGGAAGAAACACAAGCTTCTTTTTTTGCTTGAGCCCTATTTCTTTGGGACTCCTGTTTAAGCAGCCTACCTTATATAGTCATTAATTCAGAGAAGCATCATACTGTTTTAGAAGAAGCATTGCACAGGGTATTAGGAGATCAGAAAACTAGAATTTATGTTTAGCAAAATGTATACCTATAGACAAACTAAGGATATCTGGGTAAAATGAGTGAGTTTGAACGATATAACCTAAGGCCCCTTCTAATTTCAAATGCTGTGAAAATAATTTTAGAATATGAAGAAAATATTTAAGCAATATCGGTTCACCAGTTTAGAAGATGTGAACAAATTATGACTTTCTATCTTAAGTGTGAGACTAATATCATCTTTAAAAATTGCTTAAACAAAAATTTTTCTATAAAATCAATTCATGAATAGTTTCAAATTTAAGCATTTTCTTTAAAAGCTCTGAATTTTAAATTTGCCTTTCCAAAAATAGTAAAATAATACATTACTAGAACATTTAATACATACCTATCATATCTATTATGTATGCTGTAAACCTTACGGAAAATTTTGTATTGAAAAATATTAACATTGATAGAAATGTTGTAAAGGTTTCAAACATGTTTACTGAGTATGAGCATCCACCAGAGCATAACCCCAGGAAGCCAGACTCCAAACCTGTTTCAGGCACTGCTGGATTCTCTGTGTGTGGCAATGGCCTTGGCGTGTTGTAGCAATTCCGTATGTATTTGTTGAAGGAATGGATAAGTGCATGTAACTACTGCACTGTGACAGATGATTAACACAAACTGTTGATGAAACCTTCTCACAGTGTAAGTTCCTTGGAAAAATGATCCTAAAATATAACACTCATCTCATTAAAAGTAAGTTTCAATTTAGATATACACAAATTATTTTATTTTAAAAATAAATGACTTTGGCGTATTTTTTCCTATGTGTTGGTTTTTTAATTTCCATAATCACCAATCTTTAATCTTAATATTATATTCTCATCTTCTTGTGTCATTTTTTATTTAAGTTTTTCTCTGGTCTTAAAGGGCCAAGGAATTCATCATAAATCCTACATCTACTAGCCAATTCATAAAATTTCCTAAATTGCTCTCATTTTTTTAATTATATTTCAGAGTAAGAAGTCCAACTATTCCTTTGAGCTGCTGAATGATGCTCACTCCCTAGGACTCACAGACAAGCCATACTTGAGTCTGGTTTTTTAAATTATTTTTCATGCATTTGTATAGTATATAAATATATATCAGCAACATGGAAGGGCCAATGGAAAAACAATTCTGATATGTGGTACGTATATTTCGTTAGTGGAGAATTTTTTCCAAACTGGAAATAAAATTTGTATTAAAATTTTCAAGAAATGATGAGGTTGACTCCTATTTCCTGCATATCACCTCACAAGAGTAACTCTTTCAACAGCTGTGAAGCAGTAAATGAAATATTGACTGAGTTACTCATCATTTAATTTGCAATGATTTCGGCACTTTTCAAGAGCTAGGCAAGGCACAGGATATAATTCAATTGTATCCTTTTTTGTAATCTGAAGACCTAAGACAATACCTTATAAGTTAACTGGAACACAAAAAGGTTAATGCAGTTTTGCAAAATAATTAGTAAAAATGTCATGTCATGGCCAATTAGTTCCTCAGCATATTCCTGCTTACCATTTTCCCCTGCATGTTAGTTAAAATTCAGTATTAAATGTTTTATGAGTTTTTGGTTTATAGTTCTTGCATGGATACTTTGTAATCATTACTGAATTTGTAAACTTTATTAATTAAAAATCATGTTTAGGAAGTAGGCTACCTTAATATTGTTTCCTGGAAGATGTAACAAATTCTAGTTTTATTTTCTATTGTGCATATTCTTTTCCCACTCAATTAAGAAAGGTTCGTTTTGAGGGAAAAATTTGAGAATGCTAAACTTTAGATGGGAACTTCTATTTTTGTAATTAGTGTTAATTAACTGCTCTGTAAATGTTCTAATGGCCCCTATATTAACTGTTTCTTTTTACAGAGCTGAACTATATTACTTTAGTAGAGCTGAACTGATTTCTCAGCCAAATCCTTAACTTTATTGTACTGCCATTTAAACATTTTGAATTGGGAAGACAAGATGAGCTTGATGGGCCTGGTTATTCTTATTATTCCATCTTAGATGTAAATCACCAGGCCTGGAATAAAACTGGTACTCAAGGCTCACTCACAGAATAAGTGAAAGAAAGTGGTGTGACATTATCAGAGAGAGGTTGTCAGGTGCAGCAACCTCCAATTTGTACTGGACCTTCATGTCAGTTCAAAGAGGAATAAATATTTCTATACATCCATTAACTCAGATGTGGAATCATTATTTCTCTTTCCTTCTTCTGAAGTGCATGTTCACTCCACTTTGACATCCTGTTGATTTTAACATAAAATCTGCTGGGAGTTAGGGCTTTCACTTTACTGGTCCATGTTCATGGCCACTGCCCCAATCAAAGCCACCAGGTTCTCTTTCCAGGATAGTTCTAGTAGTATCTTGATCTCTCCATGTGAATTCTTGACCTTCTAAAATTCATTCTCCATCGAATGACTATACATGTTTTTTGCCATTGAAAACATATCAGATTATGTTCACATCCTATTAAACGTCACTAAAACTTTACTCCTATATATAGAAAAAATTCAGCTTTCTTAATGTTCTAGTACATCTACCACAACTATACAACTGTCCTATCTATGCACTATGCCTAGATACAATGACCTTCCTTTCATTCCTTAAATATACCAGGATTATTGCTGTTTGTTCTCGAATCTGAGGACCTCCACCCATGCTGCTGTATTTGCTACAATACTCTTTCCTCTAGCCTAGATATAGCTGACTCTCATTCTTCAAATCTTATATTGTCTTATTTCCTGAGGGATTTCTTCTCCAACTCCCACAATATAGCAGGATCTTCCAGTCATTTTTTCCCTTTCTGTTTGGATTGGTTGTCCCGCACGCATAAATTTTATCATTATGTATGTATTTGTATATCTTTCTCTAAAAAGTCTGTCATTAGCCCTGGCTGGTGTAACTCAGTGGATGGAGTGTGGGCCTGCAAACCGAAAGGCTGCAGGTTGCATTCCCAGTTGGGGCACATGCCTGGGTTGTGGGCCAGGGCCCCAGAGGGGGCTCATGAGAGGCAATCACACACTGATGTTTCTGTCCCTCTCTCTCTCCTTCCCTTCCTCCCTCTCTAAAAATAAATAAAATCTTATTTAAAAAGTCTGTCATTCCACCAGCCTCTGAACCACATGAAGGCATGGACTACATCTATTCAGTTCATCCAGGGTCTAGCACATGCATGTGTTCACCTTTCTAGATGTAAATTTCCTTCGACGTTTGATAATTTAATATATAAATATATTTGGTGTGTTTGGGAGACTATAGGAATTTAAAATGGATACTGACACGGAGACTTCTTTGAAATAATTGGTGACTTATATGTGTAAATCTTTAATTGTCTTCCTTCTTTTATAATTCATTAATAACTATTTTTAAGCTCTGTTGAACCTCCCTAAATATTATCAGACATGCTGATAATAAAGCAAAGCTAAACATACTAGCTCAGTGAAATTAGAGAGGACACCACTGTGGCACAGTCAGAGCGGTGCCCCAAAAGTCGGGAGTCAAGATCGGCATTTACATTGTGGTTGTCTGGACTTAAGAGGTTTAAGGTGGATTTCCCAAGGCAGGAAGATAATTGGGAATGGAAAGGTTAGGATACAACAGTGTAGGATTTTGAATATAGCAAAGCAAAGGTTTTGATAATTAAATCTTTGATTTTGCTAATTAAATTGTCGTGAAAACTGAAGTGTTTACTCAGGTGAACAGAATCATCTATTTAACAAATGAATCTACAGGAACTGCCAATAGCAAAAAAAGTCATTTATTAATTTATAATTGTACTTTCCCTAAGCAAAACTTTCTTCATACAAGCTACAAAGTCATGTTGATGCAGGAGGTTTCAATTACTAGCACTTTTAGTGACGCCATGTTTGATGAGGTTGGTCACAATTATTCTAAGGAATAATAACACCATACTATGTAATTTGTTTTACTATACATTTTGCAAGAGAGAAAAAAAATGTTCCAAAATATACTTGACTGTCTTGCAGCCTGTCAAGGCCAGGCAGGTCCACTTGAGATTTGGGCAGATGGAAGAAAATTCGCAGAGCCGTGGGAATGCCTGAGACACCTTTATTCAAGGCGGGGGCGATCCACACAGGCCACAAGCCACATGTTGTGCCAGCAGAGTCCCAACTGCCTTAATACACACAAAGCCAGCAAGATGCCAAGATATTATATAACAAAGAGTGACTCTGTGCATGAGGGCCCATCCTCAAGGGTATGAGGACACTATTTCTCTTAGTTGCCCAGACATCCAGGTGAGGGAGCCTCACTGACTTCGTTTTCCCTACATTGACTAATAGAAAAGTAGAATGAGAGAGGATATTTGATAAAACAAGCTTTCCAATTTAGGCCACTATTTCCCAAAGGATGGTTTGACAAATATTGCTTTTGGGGAAGATTCAAGATATTATGCAAAAGTCTGTCTTCAAACACATTTGAAAAAGGGTTAAATAATGTTAAATATGTGTTCCCTTCCTATTCAAGGCATTTCAGAGCCTTTAATATGTTAAGATTTATTGGGAGTTTCCAATAGTGGGAAGAAACAAACAAAAAAACTCGCCATGTTTATTTGACAATAAACATTACCTTGTAGAGGGTCTCCTGGGACCAATGAATAATGGAGCCCACTTTAAGAAAGTCTGTTATGCCCTGACCAGTGTGTCTCAGTTGGTTGAGGAAACTTCAGGGAAGCAAAAGGTCCCTGATTCCATTCCTGGTCAGGCCACATGCCTATGTTGCCAGTTCGTCCTGGAATGGGGGTACATGCGAGAAGCAACCAACTGGTGTTTTTCTCTCACATTAGTGTTTCTCTCCCTCTGTCTCTCCCTCCCTTCCCTTCTCTCTAAAATAAATAAATAAAATATTTTTTAAAGTCTGTTATAAATTAATAGAATTATATATTAAGAAATTTTGTAGTTATACTTGTTCTTACCTTCAAAACTGTGGCTGAGTAAATATCTGTAACCAGTAATATTTAAAACTGTGTGTCAGTATATAAGTAATATTTTGCAAAGATTACTTGATGATCTTTCTGGGAACAAATACCATACTTAGTCTTGAATAATTGTCTCATTTTGCATCTTTATGTACACTGAAATTAATTTTGTATAAACTCGATTCTTTTTCAATGTAGAAGAAAACTTACATGGACCATGAATGAAATTTTCAAATACCTCATATTTTCAGGGAAAGTTCAGTGTTAAAGAGTTAGTTTTGCATACAGAAGATACTGTCTACCATAGAACCGGTGTGACATGACCTAACTCTGCCTTTTCTAAGGAGTCTGGCCTTGGGCAAGTTAACGTCTCCGAACTTTAGATTACTCAGGGGTAAAATTAATGATGTATAAATGCTCTAAGGATAAAATGAAGTAACCAATTTGAAAAGTGCTTGAAACTGTACCTAGGAACTTGTAAGTGCTACATAAATTCTAACTAGTATTGCTTAAAATACAAAAAGGTTGAAAAGTTTACTTTTTAATGTCTCTTATTTTTTCCACTGAGTTTGAATATTCATTTTTAAACATATTCCATAGGTAAAAGTCTGCAGTATTTCAAAACATCATACATTATGTTATTATCAAAACTTAACTCCAGGGGTTTAAAAAAACATAAGCTTTTATATTTATAATTCACCTGGATTATAAGACCTATGTAAATACAAGAAACTCTAAAGGAAGTAGGATACTTACACTTCTACCCAACGACAGTGACAGCCTTCAGAACAGATTCTTTCCTGACCAATTGCAGCTGAGCACAATGTAAGTGAAGAAAGTTCTTATCAGTGGCACCTCTCCCACCCACACAGCCTTTTGATTAAATTGCTGTGGTCTAAACACCATCCATAATTGTAGTCTTGTAAGATAGATGACCACATTTGTCATGATGCTGAAAGAGTTATTAACTGGTGTTGTGCTCATAATTTCCAGTGTGACATTAAACACAAAACAAAACAAAACACATCTACCACTAGATAGTTGAGGGAGGATGTGAAGGAGACTTGAAATGGTATAGGCAGGTTGTCAGGCAAAAGATGAGGTGATGTCCTTTGCCAGTGAACAGCTATAGCTCTAGGCAAGAAAAAAATCACATTTATGTCCTGGATGCAATTAATATAAATCTACAATTATACCCAGATGGTGTGATTTCACAACTTTTATTTTATAACACTTGGTTTGGTGGTAAAGTGGTCAATTTCCGTACCAGATCATACTTGTAAATTCTCTAGCAAAGTGTCATATTTTTCATGTAAATACTTCCAAAGCAAAACTTATTTTTATCAACTATAGGAAAAAAGTCATGAACATCCTCTTTTGGAGTTGCTTATACGACTGTTTTCTATAGGAACTGCAAAAGAAAAAGAAATTAAAAGAAACAAAGATATAGATAAGAAATATTCAGTTAACATGATGGACTTAGTTTGAAACTAGAATGAAATCTTCAGTGAATGCTTGAAAATTTTGACTTGAGCTTAAAATGGGATGTCTTAAAGATTTTGCCAGTTGCAATTCTTTCATTCATAAAACAAATGTTTTCTGGGTGTCATTCTATATGACAGGTACCATTATAGATCCTAATGGAACAAAGTGAGCAGTATGAAGAATATGTAGAAGACAGAAAAATAACAAACAAAGCTATGGTATGGTATTGCTAATGAGAAATGAATTATAGAGATTAAGACTAACTCATCTCCATCACTATTCAATAGTGAATGTGAGCCATGGCTAGGTGGCTGAGTTGGTTGTGGTCACAACCCATTCACCTGGGGGTGTTGTAGGTTTAGTACCAGGTGGGGGTGTCTGCCTGTGGCAGTGGGCATGGGGGTGAAGAAACCCCCAGGTGCATGGGTTGTGACCACAACCAACTTAGCCACCCAGCCATGGCTCACATTCACTATTGAATAGTGATGAAGATGAGTTAGTCTTAATCTCTATAATTCATTTCTCATTAGCAATACCATACCATGGTTTTTGTGTGTTATTTTTCTGTGGAGTAGGAGGTGAGGGTAAGGAGGAGGTGGGGTGGTGATTAGTGTTTCTCCCTCATGCCAGTGTTCTTCTCTTTCTCTCTCTCCCTTCCTCTTTCTCTCTCTAAGAAACAAAAGTAGTGAATATGAGTGGTGGTGAGCATACTGGGATTACGCAGATGGTTTGGACAAATCCAAGCCTAATTCTGGATCCAAGGTGGTTCACTTTCAATTGGTCAACCAAACTCTTGGATGCTACTTGCTGAAGGAAGGAGAAATGGTACTAGAGAGAAAATCACCACTGTCTGTTAAAACCATAAGGTGATTTCAATATGCTGTCAATATGCATGTTTCATTGATTAATGCTATTTATATTATTAATTGATGTTATTTGCATCAGTTAGTATTCTCTAGAAAAATGAAACCAATAGAAGATACACATACCTATAACAATATATAATATCTATATCTATCTCTGTGTCTATATTCATATATATATACCCATTTATAGAACTAGAAGAGATTTATTTTAAGTAATTAACTCACTGAATTGGGAGCTAGGAAATCTGAAATTTATAAGGCAGGCCTGAGGGCTGGAAATTTAGGAAGGAGTTAATGTTGTATTTTTGAGCTACAATTTCTTTTAAGAAATCTCAGTTTGTGTCCTTAGGGCCTTCCAGGAATTGAATAAGACCCACCCAACTCATCAAGGGCAATCTGCTTTTCTTAAAATGAAATGATTGCAAATGACATCTTCTAAATACCTACATCTTCTAAATACCCCTACATCTTCAAAATACCTTCACAGTAACATTTAGATCAGTATATAGTTAAGCAATTGGGTATTATAAGCTAGACAACTTGATGTGTAATTATCACAATATTTTAAAGAGATTAGACTTTATGCCAGCTAGGTTTTTAATAAAAATTTTTGTAAGAATTTTAAAGTCAGGTATGAAGAGGGAACCAACTGTATGAGAAG
>PVKM010017617.1:0-25752 GCA_004027735.1 Carollia perspicillata
CATCAATGGTTTGGAGCAGAAGGAAGAAATAAACATTCAACTAGAAGAGAATGAAGAAACAAGAATTCAAAAAAATGAAGAGAGGCTTAGGAACCACCAGGACAACTTTAAATGTTCCAACAACTGAATCATAGGGGTGCCAGAAGGAGAAGAGGAAGAGCAACAAATTGAAAGCTTATTTGAAGAAATATGAAGGAGAACTTCCCCAATCTGGGAAGGAAATCAATTTCCAGAAAGTCCAAGAAGCTCAGAGAGTCCCAAAGACATTGAACCGAAGGAGGAGCACACCAAAGCACATCATAATTAAGTTACCCAAGATGAAAGATAAGGCGAGATCTTAAAAGCGGCAAGAGAAAAGGAGACAGTTACCTACAAAGGAGTTCCCATAAGACTCTCAGCTGATTTTTCAAAAGAAACTTTGCAGGCAAGAGGCTGGAAAGAAGGAACTAAAAAAAAAACAAATCATGAAAAGCACAGACCTACATCCAAGATTACTCTATCAAGCCAAGCTATCATTTAGAATGGAAGGGCAGATAAAGTGCTTCCCAGGTAAGGTCAAGTTCAAGGATTTCACCATCACCAAGCCCTTATTATATGAAATGTTAAACGGACTTATTTAAGAAAAAGATGATCAAAAATATGAAGAGTAAAATGACAACAAACTCACAACTATCAACAACTGAACCTAAAAAAACAAAACAAAACAAAAAGTAAGCAAACAACTAGAACAGGAGCATTACCACAGAAATGGAGATCACATGGAGGGATATCAGCAGGGAAAAGGAGGGGAGGAATGGGGGAAAAGGTACAGGGAATAAGAAGTATAAATGATAGGTGCAAAATAGACACGGGGAGGTTAAGAATAGTATGGGTAATGGAGACGCCAAAGAGCTTATATGTACAACCCATGGACATGAACTTGGGGTGGCGGAGTGGAGGAGGAATGCTGATGGGAGGGGGGTACAGGGTGGAAGGGAATAAAGGGGAGAAAAAAATGAGACAACTATAATAGCTTAATAAAATATATATTTTTTAAAATGTTCTTTTGCCCTGGCTGGTGTAGCTCAGTGGATTGAGTACCGGCCTGCAAACCAGAGGATCGCGGTTCCATTCCCAGTCAGGGCACATGCCTGGGTTGCAGGCCAGTTCCCAACAGGGAATGCACGAGAGGCAGCCACACATTGATATTTCTCTCCCTCTTTCCTTCCCTTCCCCTCTAAAGATAAGTAAATAAAAAATCTTTAAAAAATGAAGATATTCTCTTTAAAAAAATGTTCTTTTGCAGGAATTTGTTTATTTTGTCTAAATTTTCAAATTTACTGGCATGTGGTTGTTGGTAATGTCCTCTTGGTATCTTCAATGTCTGTAGAATACATGATGCCTTTTCTGTTTTCCCTGACATTAGTCATTTCTTTATTCTCTCCATTGTTTTTCCCTGATGGTTTTCACCAGGAATTAATCAATAATTATTAGCCTTTTCAAGGAATGAATTTGTGTGACTTCTATGTTCTTTTTCTTTCATTCAGTTTTACCTTCTCTATTTCTTGCAATGGATGCCTGGATCAAACATTTTCAACCTTCTGCTCTAATATACCCAAGGCTGTAAATTCTCTAATCATATGGTTTTAGCTCCAACTGTGTTGTAATGTGTTCTATTTTGTCAACATTAAGTTCAAATTATTTTCTAATTTTCATTGCGATTTTCTTTTTTGACCTCTGGGACATTTAGAAGTATATTGTTTAATTTCTGAACAAATGGGGATGTTGTATTTTTTTCTTTTGTTCTAATTGTTATAAATTAAACAGGTAAAAGTCAGCCCATGATAGGCATCTGCAAGTACTAACTCAAAAGTAGGAACAAAATGAGGTGGTAAAATGAGCTGGAACCACCTGAGTGGGAGGGGCCAAGCTGATGGCCTTTGTGCACCAACTCCCCAACCACCACCACCACCACACACCCACACACACACACACAACCATCAAAAAACAGGCAGGAGAAACAAGGGTCTCTTTTTAAAAAAACAAGGAGCCATATTAATTAAATTAATACTGAACCAGACTTCCAGCCAAGATGGAGGTGTAGGTGGAAACACTGTGCCTCCTTGCACAACCAAAACTAAGGACAACAAAAATTTAAAATCAGAAACACAACCAGAACAGACAAAATATTGAACTATGGAAGCCCGACAACCATTCAACCAGATGGGTAAGGGGCAGAGTTGGCAGCCTGCAGAGAGGGAATGCAGCAGGAAAAAGCGGTGGCTGCCAGATCCAGGAGCACAGGCAGCATGGGACTAGGAGACCCCGAACACGGGGAGGAAACGAGCAGAGCGTGCAGGGGGAAGAGACCCACAGGGCCCTAGAATGTACACAGGTCCACCCACCTGGGAACCAGCACCAGAAGGGCCCAATTTGCTTGTGGGAAGTGGCAGAGGGGACCGAAATCTGAGAGAGAGCGGAACAAGTGCCATTGATCCCTCTCTGACCCCACCCCCACATACAGCGTCACAACCTAGGCTGCCCCACCCTGGTGAATACCTAAGGCTCCACCACCCATACATAACAGTAGCCACCTGACCAAAAAATTATTGTTCAAACAGAAGAACAGCTCAAAGCCCCAGAACCAATACTTCCAAGCTACCAATAGATAGCCAACCTATCAGATGCACAGTTCAAAACACTGGTGATTAGGATACTAACAGAATTGGTTGATTTTGGTCACAAATTAGATAAACAAATGAAGGCTCTGCTAAGTGAAACATAGGAAAATGCACAGGGAACCAATAGTGATGGGAAGAAAACTGGGACTCCAATCAATGGAGTGGACCAGAAGGAAGAAACAAACAACCAAACAGAAAAGAAGGAAGAAACAAGAATTCAAAAAAATGAGGAGAGGCTTAGGAACCTCCAGGACATCTTTAAACATTCCAACATCCGAATTATAGGGTACCAAAAGGGGAAGAGGAAGAGCAACAAGGGGAAAACTTATTTGAACAAATAATAAAGGAGAACTTCCCCAATCTGGCAAAGGAAATAGACTTCCAGAAAGTCCAGGAAGCTCAGAGGGTCCTGAAGAAGTTGAACCCAAAGAGGAACACACCAAGACACGTCGTCATTACATTAGCCAAGATTAAAATGAAGGAGAGAATTCTAGAAGCAGCAAGAGATAAGGGGGACAGTCACCTACAAAGGAGTTCTCATCAGATTGTCAGCTGATTTCACAAAAGAGACCTTACAGGCAAGAAGGGGCTGGAAAGAAGTATTCCAAGTCATGAAAGGCAAGTACCTACATCCAAGACTGCTCTATCCAGCAAAGCTTTCATTTAGAATGGAAGGGCAGATAAAGTGCTTCTCAGATAAGGTCAAGTTCAAGGAGTTCATCATCACAAGCCCTTATTATATGAAATGTTAAACGGACTTATCTAAGAAAAAGAAAATAAAAAAATGAACAGTGAAAGGACAGCAAACTCAGTTATTAACAACCACACCTAAAATAAAAGCAAACTAAGAGGACAGCTAAAACAGGAGGGGAGGCACAGAAATGGAGGTCACATGGAGGGTTAGCAACAGGGGAGTGGGAGGAGGAGATGGGGGGAGAATGTACAGAGAATAAGTAGCATAGACGATGGGGAGAAAATAGGGGGAGGGCGAGAGTAGTGCAGGAAATGTAGAAGCTAAAGAATTTATGACAAATGGACATGAACTAGAGGTGGAGAGTGTGGGTAGGAGGGGAATGAAGGGGGGGGGGAATGGGACAACTGTAATGGCATAATCAATAAAATATATTTAAAAAACTGAGCCATAAACAACTAATAGCTATAGGAAATAGGAATGTGACACAAGGTTGACTCCAGCAAGCCTGGGAGAAAGAACAGAGACCAGCCTCTGTTCCTCTTCAGCAGCAGCAGCAATGGCTTGTTCAGCCTGGATCCATCCCCCACCCAGGAAAACACTGAAGCAGCCCCTGCTGCGTCTCCAACCCCACACCCTGTAAACTGCACAGGCCTAAACAGCAGGCACCTTGGTGAATATTCTCAACTGCAAAGATAAGATAAAATGAAGAATCATCAAATGAGCATACCAACCCTGTGAAAGAGACAATGAATGGATACATTTTTGAAGAAACAGTTACTGGAGTAACCCAGAAGAGACCTTCAAGAATAATATCATGAAAGCAAAGGAGCATATTGCATCTATGGAAAAGAGATAGGCAGTTATGAGAAAGAATTGATACTAGTTTTAAAATAGTTGAAATTAAACTACACTGACAAAGTCTCTTCAAAATTCAGTTTTTAAGCAAAAAAAATTACTTGAGTTCAGGGAATGAAGAAAAATACTTTGAATAAACTTTTGATAGAAATAACCTGACAAATTAGTTTAACAGTAAGTCCTTTTTAAATCAATAGCTTCCTTTTTTATTTAAGGTGCTGCGTTTTGGCTTGTTATGCCTCAGAGGATTACTTTCTTGAAAAAGAAGGCATTTTTCTTCTTTTGGATTTATTGGCAGTAAGTATGATGATTATAACAGTTGTGAAACAAAAATACCTTTATTAACCTTTCCAAACTGAGTACCACAGAACATTTTTCTGTAATTAAATGTGCCCCCACGGTATTCAAATGTTTGTTTTAGTCAGAATCCCACTCAGAGATTTATAATACACATTGAAGACTCTGAAAATTCCTCCAATGAAGAAATCAGTTTGTTTAGGACCGTGTTCTCAGACGCATAACTGCAGAGAATTTGCTTTATGGTTTTTCCCCCCACCAACCTTTAAAGAAATAGTTTGTGAAGGCTAGACTATATCAAAACCTATAATTTTTATTAATAACTTTTAGCTTTTTGTAGTATTAAAAGTTAAAGGCCACATTAACGAAAGGAGTAAAGATCAGCATTTTTTAAGAACTGTGTATAATTTGGAGGTACTGTGAAGAAGCTAGTGTGTCATGAGCCATTGTACAGGAAAAGCAGGAGTGAGCGTACTAAGCCTCCCAGAACAGGCGGTTGCCAGTTAGCCGCTGGGAGGATGGGCAAAGACCCTGATTTATCCTCAAAGTAACCCCCTACTGGCCTTAGTGATAAGTGAGTCTCCCATAGTCAGGATAATGTGGGGAGAAAAGGGTAATTTTGTTTTAATAGAACTTGGGAGATACTCTCACAGAGTTCTAGCTGTGTCACTGTTGATTGCCACCATTCTTCATTTTATTAACAGAATAACAAACCTACTTCGATGTAGCAAAGGTACTAACGTTATATGAGTTCTTCCATCTCTCTGAAAGAAATTAGTTGAATGTAAACAGTAATTGAAAAAAATATTTTTTAAAAACTCAACTAGGAGAAAAGATAAATAAATAAATTACATTTAAAAAATAGTGCTGGCCGGTTTGGCTCAGTTGGTGTGTCATCCCGTAAACTGAAAGGTCAAGGGTTTGACTCTCGATCAGGGCACATTATCTCGGTTGCAGATTTGGTCCCAGATTGAGAGGTGCATACGAGAAGCAACTGATAGATGTTTTTTCACTCACATCAATGTTTCGCTCACTCTCTTCCTTCCCCTCTGTCTAAAAATCAATAAGCATGCCATCGGATGAGGATTTTAAAAATTAGTTGCACTAGGGATAAGATTTCATTAGATGCAAAACACTACAAACAAAAATAAGTGAATAAGAATTGTAATAATAATAAAAATAACCCACCTCGAGAAACAGGACTGAGTCATAACCAGAAATCCTTGGAAAGTTCAAAAGATTGAACACATACAGCAGAATCTGTGTAGCTCTACTAATGTAGCCCTAAATGACGCACAGCTCACCGTGTTTCTCTGAGTGCAGTACGGGTATGCCCAGAGGCACGTGGTGATGTGTCAGGAGATCCTCAAAGTCCCAGAATTAATTCGGCACATCTTCCTGGAACCTCACTTTTACCTCAATATTTGGAAGTGAGGAGTTGTACTAAACATGTACATGTATTAAATACTTAAATTTCATGTTAATATTAAAGATTAGATAGAAGGCTTCAAAGACATTTCTCACTTGTGTTCACTCTCATTCACCATTAGGGCTTCTTTGATGGAAAGATGCAAAGACTGGTAGGAAAAGTCAGCGCAGTAGTTGTGAGCATAGGCTGGAATCCACTACTTGTTAGCTGTGTAACCTGGACAACTTATTTAACATCTCTGATATCAACTTCTTCAAAACAAATAACGCTGTCTGCCTCATACTCTATTGGGAGGGTTTTGAGTGATTACGTTTATGCATACACACATGTGCACATACATATGTTTGTGTGTGTGTATACATATATATGAGGTCTGTCCGGAAAAAGTCCAGCTATTGTTAATACAATGAGAACAGTTTGTAGGACATTGATGTAACCTCACAGCCAAGGAGAGTGGACTGGAATGTGCATGTGTGAACAATGACGACTTCACTGTACTAGTCAGTGCAGGCAGTAGATGCCAATGAGCAACCATGTGTACTGTGTTGCCATCACATTCAAAATGACTGAGTGAGTAGAGCAATGAATCTTCATCAAATTTTGCATTAAGCTTGGACATTCCTCCATGGAAACTATTCAGATGGCTCAGAAGGCCGCAGCTATGGACAACTGGTGATGGGCAGCTTCATCATGACAGTGTGTTCATTCAATGCATCACATCTCATGCAGAGTTTTTTTGTGAAACATCACATCACCCAGGTCCCTCAGCCCCCCTACAGCCCAGATTTGGCACCCTGTGACTTCTGGCTTTTCCCAAAACTAAAATCACTGTTGAAAGGGAAGAGATTTCAGAACATTGATAAGATTCAGGAAAATATGACAGGGCAGCTGATGGCAATTGGGAGAACTGTATGAGGTCCCAAGGGGCCTACTTTGAAGGGGACTGAAGTGTCATTGTCCTGTGTACAGTGTTTCTAGTGTCTTCATAAATGTCTCTTTTTCATATAACATGGCTGGATACCTTCTGGACAGACTGCACATATATACACTTTATGTTCATATATATATATACACAATGTTATTCTAACACTAGTTAAAAATAGTTATTAATATAATTATTGAATTGTGCTTAATGTAGTTTGAACCAGTCAAGTTAAATTATAATTATACATTCTTTAATGAAGTTTATATGTTAACTTTAACCCTTCTCCTAAAAATGAAGTACAGAAATAACTCATTCTATTGATAGTTCTGCTTAACATAATCTCTAAAGACATTGGGGTGGCCAAAAAGTCCATTTAGCTTTTTCTGTAAAATAAAAGACACATTTTTCATTTTCCCCAATAACTTTATTGATTATGTTGTTTTAGTATGTGGGTGGCTACCTCCTGCTATTGGCATCTGGTGGGTGGAGGCCAGGGATGCTGTGAAACATCTTTCAAGGCATAAGACAGCCCCACAGCAAAGAATTATTTAGACAAAATGTCAGTAGTACCAAGAAACTTTGCAAACCATTTTTAACGTTTATTCAGTCACAGCACCTCCATACACTGCACAAATATTTTTTTGCATTTCAGTTGAGTTTTTACCTTGCTTGAAATAATAAAGCATAATACACCAAAGATGCTATGTATCTTCTTCCATCTTCAATATTAAAATGGCGGCACAAAAATTCACCAATTTTGATAAGACTTTTTTTTAATGCACGCTGATATGACAGCTGTCACAATACAATCTAACAGAATTATTTCAAATGAAGTTGAAGACAACTAAGCACTACTAGAGCCATCATACGGAAAAAACTAAATAAACTTTTTGGCCAACCCAATATTTATTCAGTGTACAATAGTTGCTAATAGTAGTTAAATATTACTGAGAGGTTGTTGTGTGACAGGCAGTTTCATATAACTCATCATAATAACTCTCTAAAGCAGGTAAATATTATTTGCCTTCATTTAACCAAAGAGGAAACTGATGTTTATAATTCAGACAACAGGTTACATGTTTCCTGTTCTGTTCTACTAACAGTGTACTGCAAGAGTTAACCATTTAAAAAATGTGTCACACAGAAACCATCACTGCAGAGGCCATTGCTCTGCGTCACTTTTCTCTACCTAAATTTTGTTTTGCTGAAAACTAGTTTAACAAAACCAAGGAAATATGCTTGAAAATGTTCCTTAAATTATCTTGTGGATGCTGCTTTTCAAAATACAAAATTATACCCCATTTAGAGTTATAGTCATATGTGACTATCACTCGCAGTTACCATCAGTTCTTAGTGATGATGAGGTTGCAGCACTATGAAGCATTGCAAACATTAAAGCATGTCAGTTGGAAAGATCCTGTAAGTACAGTGACTTGTATACAGCACTGCTGACCTCCCTCCACCGAAAATGAACATCTTTACTGACTGTCGCACTCTCTCTTTTTCCTAGTCAACCAGATCAATTACATTTTTGGTCAGCATGTATGTTTGTAACTACATCAGAATTACATTGAATCTTTTTCCTCTTTATTTTTTAAATTTCTACTGTTTGAACATTTATTCATTACAATGGACGTCTGTAGTGGTGTCGTTTTTTTATCCTCACTGAAGATATTTTTTCATTGCTTTTAGAGAGTGAGGGAGAGAGAAACATCAGTGTAAGAGAGGAACTTCATTGGTTGTCTCTCCTAAGCACCCCAACTGGGGATTGAATCCGAAACCTAGGTACGTGCCTTGACCCAGAATCAAACTGCAGCCTTTCAGTTAAGGGACAATGCTCCAACCAGCTGAGCCACACTGGCCAGTGCAATGAACATCTGTTTTAATAGGAGATTAGCACAAATCATACTCCAGTAGAGTTTCAATTGTATAAGGCAATCATTTAGAAGAAACTTATTAATACAAATGTTTCTCCTTTTTTAAGGTAATAGTCTTAATATATATTGCACCTCTTTTCTTTTTCTGTTTCTTGCAAAAGTTGAACCAAAAAAAATTCTGTAATCTAATACTTGGAATAATGGTTGAATTTTGTGATAATCCCAAAACTGCGGCTCATGTCAACACTTGGCGGGGGAAGAAGGACCAAACAGCTGCCAGCCTTTTAATTAAATTGTGGAGAAAGGAAGAAAAAGAACTAGGAGTAAAACGTGATAAACATGGAATGATTATTGGTGAGTGTATTTATAATTATTAGTTCAAGCAATTAGATGCATATTTTTAAAAAGAGATCTTTAAAAGAGCAGTAAAGCAATGCACACAAATTGCAGTGTGGCGGTCCCCAGCAGTGGGGTGGGGGCAGAATGAAGAGAGTAAAGGGAGGTCAGATACGTTGGTGCCGGAGGGAGGCTAGACGTTGTGAGGAGCCCACAATGCAATATACAGGTGAGGTGTTACAGAATTTTAAACTTGAAACTTACGTAATGTTATTAATAACGTACATAATGTTTCATTAACTTATGTAATATTACCCCAATAAATTTAGTTTGAAGAAAATAAGAATTAGAAAAGGACTTCACCCCTTTGTGTAAAGTTCTTTCACAGGGGCTTGCCATCATAAAACTTAAGCATTTTAGTGGCAGATTCATATTTTTATAGAAATTTTCAGGAATGGTATTTGATTATATTCTTTAACTTGAAACAACTAACAGTACTTCCTAAAGACGTTTCTTTGGGTTATCTGCTTTTACAAATAGGTTCAGTAATATTTCA
This sequence comes from Carollia perspicillata, assembly GCA_004027735.1. Taxonomy (NCBI): domain Eukaryota; kingdom Metazoa; phylum Chordata; class Mammalia; order Chiroptera; family Phyllostomidae; genus Carollia; species Carollia perspicillata. The sequence goes on from PVKM010017617.1 coordinate 9,630, forward strand.
TTTACCAATAAAATTTGGGATGTAAATACAGTACTTGAAAACAATTTTTATAGTATTTTGTACATTTTTGTTGATTTGTATTTATATAATTTACTTTTTATATGAAGAAACTTTTCTCAATAAAAGTAAATCAAATGTTTTACAAATTATAATTACCAAATTCGAAGTTAATGAAGTGTACAATATCAGAATTTAGAGTTCATTTATGTATTCCACAGTGCTACATTACATTTTTTAAACCTCTAAATACTCTTACTCTGGTTTCATCTAAACTGTTGGTATTATTTATTTATTTTTAATCCTCACCCAAGGCCATATTTATTGATTTGAGAGAGAGAGAAACAGTGATGTGAGAAACACCGATGTGAAAGAGAAACATTGGTCAGTTCCTCCCGTACAGGCCCCTGTCGGGGTGGAACTGCAGCCTCGGGTTACGCCCTGACCAGGAGTGAAACCTATGTATGGCCTTCTGGTGCGGGGGATGACGCTTCGACCAACCCAGCCACGCAGCCAAGGCAGTATTATTTATTTTTAAATGACAATACTTCTGCTTTAACTTCTGATGATTTCTATCTTCAGTCTGATTTTATTATGTCTGAGTTTTGATCTATCCCATCATAAAATAGTTTTTATATTTACAGCATAGTATGTAGAAACCAAAAGCAAAGGAGATACATCGTTGTGAAACTGACATTGTTCAAAATCTGGATTTCAAAGTTAGTAAAGTTACATAAGAGTTTCACTCTTTAAAAAATAATTTTGTGAAATTTTCATATTTTACTAAATGATAAAAATGAAAGCTGTAAGTTTTGCCACAGGATGGGGAAGAAACCACAGGTTACTTATGCTTTCAAAAGAGTAACCATTTATAAGGCACTGTTTTACTGTGCTATATAATGTTTTTATGTATTTTATGCTGTCTGGACTAAAATCTCAATATTAAGTATTAATTTACTATGGTTTTTATCTATTCCTCCTATGTTTTTATGACATCTGGTTATTAGATACAAAGAGGCCTCTGTTTACTAGTTTTCAAGAAGAGCAGAAAATCATGCCGCTGCCTGCCAACTGCCCGACTGTCGCCGTCATGGACGTGGCAGAGAACATCAGAGCGAAAATTTATGCTGTGTTGGGCAAACTGGGTAAGAAGCTGCTCGTCAGATTCACAAGAGCCTCTCTGTTTTGCCAAGTATGTAAGCTGATTTTGCTTTGGAGCCCATTTTTCAAAGGTGACGAACAAAAGTCCCTTTATACAGATAAATAAATGCATGTGCCATCATTATCCCAGTGTCCAGGCTACACCCCTGATCAATTAAGTCAGGGTGTGTGGGACCCAAACGGCGGCGTTTTTAAATCCCCTCAAGCAATTCCAGTGTGCAGCCAGGATTAAAGGTGGTTAGTTTAGATGACTTGGCCTAAACACTAGATTCTAAATCACCTGAGGTTTTTTTTTAAGCCCTTGATTTTTTTAAGGAAGAAGTCCTCACTCTTTGGGTTCCCACAGTACAGGATCATGGCCTGACCACAGCACAGAGAGTATTCCTCTTTAATGACTCGATAAGGATGACCTGGCAGGTTTGGTATAGGAGGAAGTCAGAAGCCCACAGAGGAACTTTTTCATAAAACGGAAAGAGTTCAGAAGTAACTGTCTGCATTTTTTATGCTATATATATATATATTTTTTAATCACCTGCTCTGTTAAAGTAAGTCTCTCTTTATGAATTTTTGTTTAGATTTTGAAAATTTACCTGGTCTATCTACTGAAGATTTTGTCACCCTTTGTATCATACATAGATATCTGGATTTTAAAGTGAGTACCTTCTTAACCTTATTTTTAAAATATAGCATGGCAAAATAATCAATTGGGAAATAAAATACCTGTTTGTGGTTGTGAGCATTCACCCATGTGAACTGTGCAGTTTTTGTTTTCCACTTTGTATTTGATACTATTCAAAAAAGCATACAAAAAATAATTGTGTATTTTCAATGGGATAAGATTTCATCCAACTATTAGTTTATGAAAGAAGATGGGTGTTACTGAGAGCTATTAAGAAGCTTCCCAGAATGTTTAAAATATAATTTCTTCTCTTTATAAAACATTAGAAGCTAGAATTAAGTGAAGTGCTTATTAAAATAAATTATTATTGATTCTTATTAAAGTATTATTTTGTCACTACTTTATATGATGACCGAATATCAATTAAAGAAGATTAGGTTGCTTACCTTGCTGGTTATAGTTTAGTAAATAAATGCTTTCGAAGTTTCAGGGATGTCTTTTCAAGTAAATATTTTCTTCTAATAATAGTAGTATACTGTGTATTTGAATGTTGTAAATGAATAACCTTCTGTTTTCAAATGAATATAAGACTGAGTTTATATATCCTATCCCGAATATATAAATTTTTATTTGAGCTTAAACGTACTCAAGCACATTAATTTGCAGACGTCCCAGAATATGCCGTGGAGCTGTCAGTTTGATAGAACCACGGAGTTAAGAGCTTGAGCTCCCATTACTGCTGTAGCCAGAAGGTGAAGCGGGGCAGGGCCCTGTTTCTCAGGGTGGCTAGGTTCTAGGGTTCCAGGGGTTCCTGTCTTCATTCCTGCGTTCCTGTAAATTCAGCTCGACTCACCCTTCAGTATACGGCTTTAGGAAGCAACATGTCAGTAGTGCAGGAGAATGAGACTAAAGCAGCGGTTTCTGGGGCTGTGGAAAGAGTGACTGTAAACCAGAGGGCAGGTGGCAGTGAGCTAGACTGAGGCAGTGGAGCCTCATCTGTGAACACCTTATCATTGAAAAACATTTGGTGAGTTACTTCTGAAAACTCTGTGTGTAACTGGTTCTCCAGGTCACTCCCAGTGCACCTACCTTGGAACATCCCTAAGGAGTAAGTTAGGAAAAGCTGGTGTGGTAAGTGTTAACTTGGGAACAATAATCAAAATAAAGTATTACCTAAAACTGCATCTTTTATTTTCAGTTAATTTAACTTTTTACACTTAAACTTTGTTATAACAGATTGGAGAAATATGGAATGAAATATGTGAAGAAATAAAATTAGAAAGGTTAATACCAGTCACTACAGATAGAAATGTTTTGGAAGCTATTACAACAGCTTCAGAAAATATTGGAAAGATGGTTGCTTCTCTGCAAAGGGAGATGATTGAAAGCCAAGCACGCCAAGATGTACAAAATGAGCAAAAAGTATATGCAAAAGTAAGCCACAGATACCACTGAGTCACAAGATGATAATTTCATTGTATAAATTAGTTGAAGTTCTCCTTGGATATATTTGCAGTACTTGTGAATGTTTCAGCACTTAAAGTTATATTTTGTAGTTTTCTCTTATGTTACGTTCACTGTCTTTGTACAGTTTTTAAAGTCACGATGGAGTTAAGAGCTTAAAATACTCAATTACTATATTCAGCGCTGTTTCATGGCATTGTAATTTGATTTCTACAGGCTTACATTTCAAAAGGTAAAGACACCTGAGACACTGCCCTGTTTTGAAATGTCAAACAGAATTCCAAAATCGCCAGCTATTTTATTGGGTACATTTAGCAAATTCTGACACATGGTGTATCTCTGTAACTCTGGGTATAACTTCACTGAGAAAGTTGCTCCTCATCCCTGCCCTGGTGATGAGCCCTTACCGGTAGGCCAATCACGTAGCGATGAGCGGCATCCTCACTGCAGTGCCCGAACACCGGGAGCGTTCTCTGAGTCCAGACGTAACTGGTCTCTGGCTTTAGCTGAGCAGAAAAAGCCTGTGAGGGAAGTACAAGCCATTTGTCTGAAACTTTACACAGGTGGGAAACTGACACCTCAGAAGCTTTCGAGCGAAGAGGTTGTGACTGTTTAAAGTAACTTGTCCACAGACACAAAGATGACGTAACTCCCCACTTATGCATGGTGATCCTTTACAGCTGCGATTAAATATTTAAAACTCTTTAAGGTGATTTCTGAAGTGTTTCTGTTGCCCGCTCCTTTCACATAGACTATTATTAAAATGTACATCTTTAGCCTAGTGGAACTCTACCTGCACCTATGGATTTTGTTCTGTTTTGGACACCTACTTGCTGAAAGTTTCGTTAAGCATTTTTATTGTGTGGATGCTGCCATTTAACCCATTTATTTGCTCTTAAGTGGGGCCGCCCTATTGGAAGTTCTGCTGCCTCATTAGTTCTGTTGAATGACACAGTGTCTGCTCTGTAGAGCAGCTTGTGTCGATTTGCCGGTCATTGTTGACTTGTTATCATGGCTCTGCCCCACTTATTTTTTTAGCAGTCATTTAATTAAATACTCTCAGGTTCATGGTTTAAACTTCTTGTGTGTGTGACTTAGTTAATAGTATATTTTACACCGACCGAAGCCATGTGTCCTCCGATTATATATGTAGGGATAGCCCGTTGAGAAGTACAGGTTCTGCAGTTTTCTAGTAGTTACTGCCCTAGACTGCATCACCCCAACAAATCAGCACTCTCACAAAACTGTTTGTCTGCTGCAGTCATAAATTACAAGTAGTTTTACCTGTATAATCTTGCTTAAACTATTATCAGTAGCAGCAGGAATCTACTTGCTCCTGTGAATTTGTTGTTGGGTCATTCATATATTTTGTTACATATTACTATCTACCTCCACAACTGATAATCATGTAAAACAATCAGTCTTGCCGAGCGTGATTGTTGTTACTTTTACATTTTATATTTTTACAACAACACTTTGTATTACATTTCAGGGGAAACAACTCAAATCCTAGACACATGAAGGAAGGTTTTTTTTTTCATTTTAATACTTCTGTTTTTTTAAGTTGTTGGACTTTATGATTATTCTAATCCTTTTGCTAAACAGCCTTAAAATTTACTTTGGCAAAAACTAGGTCTTCCTTCAAAATAAGGGCTTTTAAGCCCTTTGTGGTATTCTTCCATAGAAATTGGAACTCTTCATTATCTTTCTCATTTCAGATACAAGCCACACACAAGCAAAGAGAACTGGCTAAAAAATCATGGGAAAACTTCTTGGCTAGAACATCAAATGCTAAAACTTTAAAGGTAGGATTTTTGAAATATTACAGTATCCACAACAAACAGCTAACTCTGACAGACATTTGCAGGAATGAATATTTATTCACCTTTTTCTGTTGATCTTTCTATCAAATGCTAACACTATTAGATCCTCATATGCAATTTTGGATCATAACAAAAAATACAAATTTTTACAGTTACAGAAGGTGCCACTCGGAGTTTTATTTGATTTAGCAGCAGAAAGCAAGAGTGGTGATTTTTGGCTTGCATAAAGGAGATGATAGTTAGCCAGGAATGAGTTTCTACTTAACATTCTGAGCCTTATTTATTGATCTGTTCCGTAGGAAGCAGAGTGAAGAACAGAAAAAAATTATTGTCCGTATTAGTCTCTCCCCTAAGGCTGTTTCCCCTCCATCACCACTAAAAGAAACATTATATTAAAGTCATGGATTTGGAATTAACACCTGTTTGGAAGCTGCTTCAGCTACAAACTATAAGTTAAAACATTTATAATGCTAATTGTTCACATGAAATATGTTGGAAGCACCATGGATTTCCCAAATCTCATTATTTTTATCCAACTGTTCCATTAACACTTTGAAAAGACTTTTACATAATGCTATAATTCTTCCTCTAGATATGCAGTTGTTAAATGTTATGTTAGTCCATGAAAATAGTGGAACCATGTTAAGATAGCAAAACCAAAGCTAAGAACACACTTATTCAAAGTTCCATGTCTCCCCCTCCTCACTGAAGGTTCTTCCCACTTTACTTATCAAATATGCTCATAACAACCTGTACTTTTAAGGAATAGATAATGAAAATCAGCCCCTTCGGGGCAGATCATTGGTTACCTTGAATTGCACCTGTTCTAGTGCCTCAGCTATTAAGCTTGAATATAACTGCAACGAGATATATCATTTATATTATAAATGCTTGAAACATTTAAATGTACTAAATTAATATTTAATTTATGCAAAATACTTTGAAAAACATGCATTATCTGATGTAAATTCAGTAGCTTATTCAATTATGCATTAAAAGTTGAACCCGGCTTCTGGAGGACCTGCTTTATTCCTTGGTATATGACCAGTACTTCGGGAAATCTCAGTGATGTTTTTAGGTGACTGGTGTCTTCTGCTAATAACTGTCTTCTTACCTTAAATGAGTAAATGCAGATTCTAGTGCTAACTAATAAAAAAAAGAAGTCAGACACAATCAAATGTAATTTGTATAGTTAAGTATCACAGTTAATACAATATTATTAACTTTAACAACAATATTATTTTCTTTCTAATTTAAAATCTTCAGAAAGCAAAAAGACTTCAGGAAAAAGCTATAGAATCCTCTAGATACAGTGAGCGACCACCAAATGCAATATTTCACCAGACAGATATTAAAGGCCTTAACACAACGGTAAGATGTTTTTCCTCCATTACTTTTCTTAGTAGAGACTGAATTTAGTCCCCAGAGTGTTATTTCCATGGAGTTTGATCTCAGATTTTTTATTTTTGCTGTTCAAATTTCATACAGTTAAGGCAGATGTGTCTTCAAAGTACCTCCCCCCTCGTCCATTGCTGCTTTAGACTAGGCCCAGCCCTCCGGGATCCCCAAGAAACCACGGCAAGCCCTAGTCAGATTACTTCTCCACCTGCCCTCGACAGAAGACGGGCCGAAGATCTGTGCCGCATCCCCGTGTTCCTGGTGTCCTCTTCTGGACAGAATTCAGGCCTGATTGCAAAGCCGATACGCAGAAGTAGAATTCAGACCCATTTGCCTGGCTCCAGAGCCCTTATCTTTCCAATGTCATGCTGCCTCCTAGTTACTTATGTGTACTTTTTATGTCTTTTCCAAAGTACTAAGCTCAAGGATGAATGAGTTTTTCTCCCATTGAAAAATTTTGTAAATTGACTTGTAGATATTTGCCTTTTGCTTTTTTAGGTGCCCTCCGGTCGGGTGGTAGCGGTGGAAAGCACTCCTGCCCGATTAGTGGGAGGACCTCTGGCTGACACAGACATTGCTCTCAAAAAACTTCCCATTCGAGGAGGAGCCTTACAAAGAGTGAAAGCTGTAAAAGTTGTGGATGACCCAAAGAAGAGCATTGCTACATAAAGTGCTCTCTAGGGAAGTTTTGAAATAAATTCTGCTTCTAACTTTTTAGTTAAATATATCTTGATATAAAATGTAAAGCAAATATTTTAGAATATTTGAGTAAAATACTATTGAAAATAAAAGCAAGCAAATACCATTTATTTTTATTGAAAATATTAACACAGAGCATCAGAAGGATTGTCACATTTTTTTGGAAAGATGACTGATTGTCTCAAAACTGTACAACATGTTGTCCCTGTTAAGGCTCTTTTGGTCATGTCTGAACTATTCCAACTGATGTAAGCCAAAGAGAGAAAATACAAAAAAACTGTTACAGGCTCTGTACCTATCAGATCTAGGAAGAATTAAGACCCCACGTGTTGTTGGATCTAGGGGCTGAAACTCTGGATCTTCGCCTCCCCTAGCAGCTCCTGGATTATTCTCTCCCAGGTTGATATCCAGTAGAGAAGAGTGCACACCTGTCCCTCAACTGTCCTGCAACTGCCCCTGCATTTCGGGACCCCCGGCTGGCTACACGCCCATTCCTTCCTGAGCCATTCACCAGGACTCTGGCCGGATCTGAGTACTGCTGACTCCCGGAGCCAGAAGCAGGCCAGCCCACCCGAAGCATGTGGATGGAGTGGAGCAGGGACTCAGGACATTGTTCTGATGAGTATGTATAAATACTGGGCAGCAAAAACATTAGCAACAAATATGTTAGTCAAAGTAAAATACTTGTTTTAAAAAGCAAATGTTAGTTATGAGGCAAGCAATAAAATAAAAAAACAGATGGCTTTACTTTTAATTTATAAATATGCACAGCAAACTCTATGCTACTTTCTCTTCTTTAATGGGGAAGGAAAAGGAAGAGTGGGGAAAGTGTCTTCCTCCTTGCACGGTGGAGGTATGTTGCCAAAGAACAGGAGGTAGGTGCGTTGTTGCTGCATGGAGAGTACCTGCGTTACTGTGTACCATTATGAGGTTTCCAAGCCTTTCTCTTTCCCCGTCAAACCCTTCCTCCACTGGGGAATCCCAAAGTTGAGTTCATGTCCAGGGCCGGGAGAAAAAAGAACCCGTTGTCTCAGACAGGAAGACATCCTGGAGTTTGTCTAGATTCCGGGCCCATGGGCACACTCAGCGGTGTACTGGTACCTGAACAACTGGCTCCTCAGGGGCAGAAGCCCTCATTGGTAGTGTTTGCCAGTGTGCACTCCACCAAGCGGCCACTGTGATGCTGCTGAATGCAGAGTTGGGAAGACAGTCATAGAATCCACTTTCATTATCAGATAAGAGAGGGCTCCAACATCCCACTAGGCCAATCTTATTTTATTCTAATTTTTTTTAATTTAAGATTTTATTTATTTTTAGAGAGATAAGAAGGGAGGAAGACAGAGAGGGAGAAAAACTGATTGGTTGCCTCTTGCATGTCCTTAACTGAGGACCTGGCCCACAACCCGGACATGTGCTCTGAGTAGGAATCAAACCAGTGACCTTTCAGGTCACAGTCCAGCACTCAACCCACTGAGGCACACCAACCAGGGCCAATTTTTAAAAAAACTGTATTTATTGATTTTAGAGAAAGAGAAAGATCAACATGGATGTGTTGTTCTATCCATTCATGCATTCACTAGTTGCCCCTGGTATGTGCCCTGACTGGGGTTTGAACCCACAACCTTGGAATAACGGGCAATGCTTTAACCAACTGAGCTACTTGGCCAGGGCTAGACCCATCTTTTACTTTCTCCTTCCTTCATCTCCACTCCTGCCCCCAACTTATATTCCTCCAGGAATTTTCCTCTATCCTCAACTGCAGAGATAGTAACATCTGCAATGAAGGGAGAAATTGCAGCCGTTGTTACTGTTTTAATTAAAATGAGTTGCCAGTTCACCTCTGGCCAGCAGCCTTGCACCCTGGCTCACATACCCATGCTTGTGGCCCACAGGGGTAGGTTATATGCGTCAGCTTATTTGTGTGCTTTTCCCCCTCCCGAATCCCTTTCTCTGTTACCACCACCCACAAGACATTAGAAGACATAATTTGTTCCTCCTCTACACAGGAAGCCGTAAGCATGAAAATTCCAGGTAAAGGGGAGTCACTGAGACACAAGAATGGATGTGGGTAGAAACATGCAATGATGAGATGCCCTACCAGAACACCACATTCCCCTCAGATGCATCTCAGATGATACAGGCAGGATCAAGATGAATTGGCCATGGCCAAGAACCGTGAATCTTTGCCCCATTTTGTAAACAATAAGCTTCTTCCCCAGACTCGAAGTTCCATAAGGACAAGGCAGAAACCATATCTCATTCATTATTGTAACCAGTACCTCAGTAAATTAATTACTGAGTCAGTGCGACTGTGGCCTCAGCTCCTGGCAGCCTTTCCCTTGAGCTCTGCAAGTGCAGCAGAGTCCTGAGCTCCAAGAGAAAATTCAGTCAACGGAATACTATACAAGAAATGCTAAACTCGGACATGTTAAAGTAGTCCAAGAGTATTTACTTCATAATGTATTTAGACTTCCTCTAAAATGATGAGGCATAAATACTATTACATTAATAAGGCTTGTATAGAAATAGAATCAATATCACTTGGTTGAATATCATTTTTTGTCTGTAATAATGGCTTGATAGCTCCAGATTAATTAGGACTGACTACAGTCAAAATACTGTGATGGCCCTGGCCAGTGTGGCTCACTTGGTTGGAGCATCATCCTGTACACTGAAGGGTCGCAGGTTCAATTCCCAGTCATAGCACATATCTAGGTTGCCTATGAGAGACAACCAATCAAAGTTTCTCTCTCTCTCTCTCTCTCTCTCCCTCTCTCTCTCTCTCTCCTCATTTCCCTCCCTCCCTCCCTCTCCCTCTCTCAATCTCTCTCATCCTCACTCTCTCTTCCCCCCTTCTCTTTCTAAAAGCAAAGAAAAAAATGTTCTCTAGTGAGGATTAAAAAAACCCAACTCTGTGATGTTTGTGCACCGTTCCCCTGTCATGTAGATCTTAACCTCTCAGGAAGAGGAAAGGTAAAACAGGGCAGGTCATTACCTAGCAGCCACTTAACAGCTGAATAAGTGTAGGTGGGTGGAGGGTAGCAATGTTTAATCCTGACACTTGCACTCAGTAGACGGACTGTACCCAAGTGTGCCTATTACAATTGCAGCCACCTGCAGGGAGTGAATGAATCAGTCTGTCTGGCAATATCACTGACTCTTTAAGTCTCCAGGTCTGGCCTCACATCCTGTGCGTCCACCCCACTCCCGACCCCCAGGGGATGTACTGTCTCGCCTATCCAGCCTGACTGAGAGCTGCACTGTGTACTCCCTCCCTTCCATGAGTCAGCCAAGAGAAGATTTCAAGTGGAAACTTTCGCTAACTAAATGGAAAGAAAGTCAGAAGATAAAACTAACGGAGTTTAGTGAGCACAGACGCAAGCGGCTTCAACACGTGTCAGCAATGAGATTTTTACCATTCCTCGCTTGACCTCTGTTAGCCAGGGATTGCCTATAACCAGTGAGTAACTAGGTGGGTAACTTCATTCTTCTGGTCCTCAGTCTGCCTTCCGCAACACGAGGCACATTTCATATAGGGAAAAACTAAGGTGTTCACCCAAAGACTTCTCGGGTTAAATGTGCGGTTTTCCGGATCTGGCCAGCCCCTCCTGCGGTGCTACAATTTGTCATCCCTGTACACTGTGCCCAGCAGAGCCCAAGACTTCCAGGTCTAGCCAGACTCATGGAAGGTAGTATAATGAAACTAGTTCCACTCACTTTTACATACTTTCTGCCCACACGGCCTGAGGTTCATTAGCAATCATGTTTCATGATTGCTTGTATTTAGTTTGTAGTCAAGGAAAATGTCAAAGATGCTTTCCACGAAAGAAAAAAAGCAGCTCCTGACATCCAGCAACTGGCCTGGTGGTCCTATCAGGTCAAAATTCGATAGAGAGACCCAGTGCCCAGATCTTATTTCTAATGATATTCTCCAATAAAAGAAATCAGGGCTCCTTGGGGAAATGGCTGAAGCTCGAATAATTTGAGCAACAAAATAATGTAGCATTGGATTATAACCCAAAGTATAAATGAATATCCATAAATCCATATCTATATAAATAATGATGAAAGAGAAAGGAGGGAGAGAAGCAGGCAGTGAGCAGAGACAAATCCCCCATGCAAAGAATTCCAAGTAATTTATGTAGATACCCCTCCTCAAGGAGGCGGAACACCCCCCTAAGTGTGGGCTGGGCTTAGTGACTCACTTCCAAAGAATACAGTATGAAAGCGAGGAGGAAGTGACTTTACAGCCAAGAAACCTGTCAGACATTACTTTAGCCATGCTAACATCATCACTGATAAATGTATACAAAGTTTGCCTTTGTGTAAAACATTAAGAAAAGTTCTTTACCTCTGTGGTTTTCACCCAAAACAATCTATACCCCTAATATAATCATAGGGGAAACATCAAGCAAACCCAAATTGAGGAACATGCTGCACAATCGTCGAGATCACCAAGTACATCATCTTAGAGCCCAAGGAGACACGACAGCTCAGTGTAACTGTGGCGTCCTGGATGGGGTCCTAGAACAGAAAGATAGGGAGGAACCGTGAAATCCAAATAAAATAGGAAATTTAGCTCACGATAGAATACTATTGGTTCGTTAGTTATGACAAATGTACCATACTAACATAAGATAATAAAAGGGGGAAATGGGTGAGGAGTATAGAAGAACTCTGCACTATCCTTTCCACTTTCCTGAAAAACTATAACTATTCTAAAATAAAATATTTGAGGTGAAAAAAAACCTATAGGAAGAGCAGAGGAGCTTTAGGTACAGACACTCAATTATTGTCCATTTTGTCATCTTGTAAAGAAATATTTGGGGAGCAAGTTTAGATGTTGTGCTGCCTGTTTTTTCTCCTTGGCCTGAAGCTCTCCGGAAGGTAACTGGCCGTACGCTGAGCTGTAGGAGCCCAGTGCGCACCCCGCCTGTGAAGGAGGTTGAGTACCTGCCATAATATCAGCACCTGAACTGGTGGGGGAGGGTTTGCTTGGTTTGGTTTCGATGATCTCTTGATTGATCTAAGGAAATGATTCTGAACAGGGCAAAGGAGTACTTTTTTCCCCCCACTCAACCCCATTTTGGTCACCATTTCTCTTTTTTAACTTATATTTTGGTATCACGAAACTGCTTTTGAATTTGTTGTATTTCCTACCGCGCTGTAGTCCTAATTGCCCTGACAGCTCTGTGAGCCGGTGGTTCAGCAGTGTACCTCCAACTCAATTAATTTTTGTTAGGTGAAGGAATGAATGAATGATGGAAAAATAAGTTTTTCTATACACAAACGACATCATTTGGAGCAAAAACTTGGGAGACTTTACTAGAACATGATATGTAAAAGGCTTAAGATGAATTGCTCTGAAACTAAAATGCCTTTTTTGGCAAATGTCCTTATTTTTAATATTTTTAATAATCCAGTATAACATGTAAATTTAATTAGGAGAAAGGAAACTAATTCTTATAATTAACTTATTTTGGAAGGCTAACAGTTATATTGATTAACACTAAAAATTTCATTTTTAATGCAACAAAATTTTTATGTCAACTATAATTGATGACAACTGGTGGGACAAATTTTAGGCTACATTTTTTTATTTTTAAGTATTTTATTTATTGATTTTAGAGAGAAAGGCAAAAGAGGGACAGAGAGAGAGGCATTGACTTGTTGTTCTTCCTATTTATGCAGTCATTGGTTGATTCTTGTGTGTGCCCTGACTGGGGATCAAACCTGCAACCTCGGTGTATCAGGATGATGCTCTAACCAACTGAGATACCCAGCCAGGGCTTGCTTTTAGGCTAAAATTATGTTGTCTTGCTTTATGGCATTGAACTTTCGAGCTTCAGTCATTTGTCTATGGGTCGTAAACAGGAACTATTTTCTTAGGAAAATCAGGACCCTGTGCCTCTTCCTTCAGGAAACGAATACCTTCTTGGGCATCTGATCGTTTTTGTTAAAGAACATTAGCCCTACCCTCCAACCAGTTGATTTTCTAAGCTTAGGGATCCACCTTTCATTAGCAAGGTAAAATATTTTTAATTTAGGAATTCTTTAGACTTATAACCTCATTCATATTTTCTGCAACCAGTTATACAAAACTCAGTTGTATGAAATAATATTTGTAAAAGATACCCGAAAGCTAGGCAATTCATTCATTCTTTAATATCAGTGATTCTTAGCCTGAGGTTCATGGGCAAAGACCCCCCACCACCAAAATTATACACAAAATGATGAGTGTGTGTATCCACAATGCCTCGTAAAAGGTATGTAGCTTTATCAGGACTTCTAAGTGGCCCATGATTCAAAGAATGTCAGTCCTCCTCACTTAATTCAAAGTTTATTCTTGGATCGAGTCAAACCATCAGACAGCTGCATAATTGTCCAGTATTATTTTTGCTGCTTTAAAACTTTATATTTAACTGCATTTGGATGTGCTGGAATCGACCTGCATTAAAGGGAATCTGTCATTGTCAGGATACTTGAAAACAGTGCTGTGCACCACAGTAGCCATTATGAAACCCCGTGCGACCGATTTCTATTGGACCTTGGTCCTAGGAAAAGCTGGGCTTCTCCCAAGCATATTGTTTGGTTTTTCTTACCAGCACTGTGCATCTTGAAACTGCTAACCAGTCCCTCTTCACTTAGACAAGTAGAGAGTTCGGACCAAATTTACAGCTACCCTTTATCGAAGGTATAGGTTCTTAGGACATTTTAAAGTATTAATCTAAACTAAATCGGCATATTAGTTTCCTGTCTTCATTTCCCATCATCCCCATTTCCTCCTCTCTTCAAGTTCCCCTATTGTTTGGTATATTTCTTTAAAGCTTCATGTCCTTTTGGGAATAAGATGTGAGAGATAAATAAGGAATATAAAAAGCAACCAGGCCGTGACTGGTGTGGCTCAGTGAATTGAGTACCTGCCTGTGAACCAAAGGGTCGCAGGCTTCATTCCCAGTCAGGGCACGTGCCTGGGTTGCAGGTCAAGTCCCCAGAATGGGGCGCATGAGAGGCAACCACATGTTGGTGTTTCTCTCCCTGTCTTTCTCCTTCCCTTTCCCTCTCTCTAAAAATAAATAAATGAAATCTTTAAAAAAAAGAACAACTGAGCTAACGATACCCAAAGATAAAAAATTCTATCAAACCTCACTTTACTAAAATAAAGTTCCATACTGCCTTTTTGTTTGTTATTCCTTTTAAAAATGAACACAATCAAAAATGAGAAAATTTAAAAAATAGTCCTTAATGCATAGAAAAATACTTTAATGTATAAGATGTCTTAGTGATGAAATGCACATATCAGAAGCCACACAGAACACTGCATCAAATTAAATATTACCATTTAGGACAATACTGGCATTAGTCTTGGTACAATTTTAAAGTCAATATGATGTATGAGATACCTCATAAAATGGGTTACAGTTATACTCCATTGGCTGTTCTTTAAAAAGTGTTACATTTGCATTTTAAGTAGAGTTTTCTTTAAAACTGCTTTACAAAGATGTCTTCTAAGTAAAAAATTATTAACAAATTATCTGAAAAGATGCAAATGATTACTCAATAGCCATAAAGCAATTACACATCAATGAAAATATATTCTTTGTCAATATTGAAGAACTAGAAATAATGATTTTGATAAATGCTACAGGAAATAGTTGACCTCATAAATACTGACAGTTAAACATTCAGGTTGGTGTCATCTTGCTTGAAGTATTTTCTGTTCTCTCTTAGATGTAAAAGTCACGCTTTGTAAAATCCAGTCCTATAAGGTTACAGAGGAAAAATTGTTAATTTTTACTCTAACACGACTCTTAAGATTCCCTTCTTTTAAATAACCCTATTAAAAATTAATTTCGAAAAGCTAAATACATGTCCAATGTTTAACAATTTCTTCAACAAATGTAATATGAATAATTACAGTGTTAAGTGGCTTTTTATGAACTATTCATGGAGGAAAATAAGCCAATAAGTTTATGGATCTATGAAAATGTATGATAGTCCAAGATCATATAGAATCAAGCATTTGTATATCAACGCTCCCATAGTTTCTACATCATATAAAATCAGTAAAAATGAAAGTTAAAGCTGATCATATTAGGAAAAAATATCTCAAGTTTGCTAGCTTGTTGGATAAACTTGAAAAATCGAAGTTATTAAATATTTAATTTTTAAGAAAACCAAACTGCTATTCTCTTAAGCATACATTTAAATTACCTCCTGTTATCTTCTGTGGAAAATTATACTTGGGAGGCGTTGCCTGCCTTCTGCCCATTCCATGAGATCTTGAGAGCAAGCAGTCGACATACATGTTCCAGAAATCCTGAGCTATGCTTAAGAAGACATTATACTGCCTGGGCTGCTGGGATTTTTGCAAGAACAACATGAAATTCCAGAAAGCATCCACAGTGTGCTCTATCTTGAGTTCCTTGAGATCCATCAGTGTCAAAGAGCAAGCATCCCAACACTGGTGGTCAATGTCTTCCGTGATCCCTGGGCTGATGCTGGCGAGCACTCCCTTTTGAAATTCAAAATCTGCATTGATGAGATGGATCAGCACCATGCACCCCAGGGGTAAGCAGAACCATCTTCTTGTGGCAAAATCCATATTCTATGCAGAAAAAAAAGTGTAGTTTTAGCTTAAAAAGAAAACTCTTCAATTACTCAACTATCTCTTTAAACCCAAAAAATTACAAATAACACATATGCATTTTTGATCCCGCCAAATTTACCTACTCTGTATCTGCTGGTTTTCTTCTCAGTTGCCAACTCTCAGACCATGCGTTGAAAGGATATTACAATTACAATTTGTTTAACAACATTCTGATAAACAGTCTTCAGGAGCCACTGAAATCCAGCTCAAGTAAAGATGCTATAGATACACAGGGTCTGGCACAAATAACGCCCCTCTGTATTACAAACTCCTTTATTACAAAATCATAAGCATTTATTCTGTGACATAGAA
>PVKM010017618.1:0-25754 GCA_004027735.1 Carollia perspicillata
CCATTTTTAGCTTGGCATGACATAGTATTCTTTGAAAATGACAGGTTTATTGTTATTGTTAAGCCAGAGTTACGTGTTTTGACACATTCTGAAGAACTTTTCCAAAGTTACATTCTAAAGGCAGCTGGGCATGGAAAGGTAAGAGCAGCCCAGAACTGTGCAGCATGGGATTACGTTTGCCTAATATCTTCTGCTTTGGAAAGATAGTTTTCCAATCACTGGAGTGACTATGGAAGTTCTGATTCAGTTCCTCCTTTTCTTTTAACACTTCATAAGTTGGACGTTTAAAAACACTATTCGCTCCCAATTTTAGTGATATTTAATTTCCATGTCCACACCCATCCATACACTACTTGTTGACATCATGTTCTCTCTTTCGTACGGAAGAGCAGCAATATGAAATTTATAAACAGATAGTGTAAAGATGAACAGACAAAGAATCTTAATTCAGAGTTGCACATATATTTGAACAGACAAGGCAAGAATTTCGTTACCTGGTTGTTTGAAGAGTATTGTCTTACCCCTGAAAGGTGATGCCATGGTATTTAATGACTGTTTAAAACTAGTAAGTCTGAAGGCAGTGTATGTGGCAGAAGCTAAAGTAAAAATGAGCTTTCGTTGTAATGATGGAAGAAGAGAGTTCTTTGTGGGATGCTCAGATTAGCACTCTAGAGTGATCACCAAATCTGTAGTTGGATCTACAGACCAAGAATCAGGGAGCCAGAGGGCTAATAACAACAATAACAACTGGCATTTACTGAGGTCTTCCCATACCTAAGTAGTGTGTGGTATGCTTTGCATGGATTATTTAATGGAATACTGTTTTTCTTTCCTTTAAATAAAATGTACTGGGTATGACATTGTTGATAAAATTTTATAGGTTTCAAGTGCAGGGCTCTATGATGCATTACATGTATATTGCATTGTGTGCCCACCATCCAAAGTAAAATCTCCTTCCATCACCGTGTATTTGACACGTTTTCCCTTTATCATCTCCCAACCCCCTTCCCTCTGGTAACCACCATGCTGTTGTCTGTGTCTATGAGTTTTTGTTCATTTTTCTTGTTTGCTCACTTGTTGCTTTCAGTTTGATGTCCCACATATGAGTGATATCATATGGTTCTTGACATTTCATGTCTGACTTATTTCACTTAGCATAATATTCTCAAGATTCATCCAGTGTTTCAAGTGGCAGTATTTCATCTTCTTATGGCTGAGTACTTTTGCATTGTATATATGTACCACATCTTCTTTATCCAATCATCTATCAAAAGACACGTTGGTGTTTCCATGTCTTGGCTTCCACAAGTAATACTAAAATAAATATAGTGGTGCATATATCTTTGTGAATAAATGTTTTCAAATTTTCTGGATAGATGCCCAGAAGAGGGACTTCTGGGTCATATGGTAGCTTTATTTTTATTTTATTTTTTTTGAGAAACCTCCATAATGTTTTCCATAGTTGCTGTAGCAGTTTGCATTTACACCAGCAGGCAACGAGGCTTCCTTTTTCTCCACAACCTGTCCTACACTTGTTATTACCCGTCTTGTTGATAATATCCTATAACAGTTGGGAGGTGGTATTTCATTGTAGTTTTGATTCGCATTTCATTAATAGTAGTGAAGTTGAGCATCTTTTCATAAATCTGCTGGCCATTTATATGTCTTCTTGGGAGAAGTGTCTGTTTAGGTCCTCTCTCCATTTTTTTAAAGATTTTTTAATTTATTTTCAGAGAGGGGGAGGGAGAGAAACATCAACATGCAGCTGCTTCTCATACGCCCCCTACTGGAAACCTGGCCTGCAACCCAGGCATGTGCCCTGACTGGGAATCAAACCGGCGACCCTTCGGTTTACAGGCTGGTGCTCAATCCACTGAGCTACACCAGCCAGGGCTCCATTTTTTAATTGGATTGTTTGTTTGGTGTTGAGTTGTATGATGAGTTCTTTATACATTTTGGGTATTAACTCCTTGTCAGAGCTGTTGTTTGCAAATATCTTCTTGAATTTGTGTTGATTTTTTTGTTTTGTTGGCAGTTTCCTTTGCTGTGCAGAAGCTTTTCATTTTGATATAGTCCCATTCATTTATTTTTGCCTGTACTTCCCCAGCCTTTGGAGTTAAATTCATAAAATCCTCTCAAAGACCAAGGTCCATAATTTAGCACCTATGTTTTCTTCTATGTAATTTATTGTTTCAGGTCTTATATTTAGGTCTTTGATCTAGTGTGAGTTAATTTTTTGTAAAGGACAAATGGTAGTCTATTTTTATTCTTTTGCATGTAGCTTTTAATGGAATACTCTTAACACCTTATGAGACCAGTATCACACATATCTCCAGTTCACAGAGGAAAGGTGAGGCTTACAGAGATCAAGAAATTTGCGCAACCCTGGCTGGTGTAGCTCAGTGGATTGAGCACAGGCTGCAAACCAAAGGGTTGCCGGTTATATTCCCAGTTGGGGCACATGCCTGGGTTGCAGGCCTGCTCCCCAGTGGGGGCCATGTGAGAGGCAACCACACACTGATGTTTCTTTCCCTGTATTTCTCCCTTCCTTCCCCTCTCTCTAAAAATAAATAAATAATGTTAAAAAAAGAAAAAGATATTTGCCCGAAGTTACAAGACTAGTCTGTAGCAGATCTGCCTGTTTCCAGAGTTCTTAACCACTAGTAGGGTGGTCTGGCCACCTACCTTAGGCATATACCATAAACCAAAGCCCAGACAGCTGAAGTCCAACCAGTTAGTTGCAGGACAATTGTAATAAAATAATTATTCTTTGGTAAAAAATTAATAGAACTCTGAGCTAGCCAGAAAGTAATTAGTAGATGACAACAGAAATTAAGATGAACCTTCTAGGTAGGCATGAAAAGGTAAAAAAGAGAATTGCAGAGAAGGTTAATTATCAGAATCCACATCACATTGGAGAGAGGTAGATCTGGTCTTAAAGGACTACTACTAATAACATACAGACATGGGTTTCATTAGGAAAACAAATTTCTTGATCTAAATGAAATCTCCCTAAAACCATTAATTCTCTCCCCACACTGCACTACACACTCTCTTCTCTTTTGCTCTGATGTCTGACCAAGCAATTTTTTAACAACTATCAATCTCTCAAGTATATGTTTGTAAATAAGGTTATTAATTATTAAATGAAGTATAACTTTCATTTATACATTGACAATCTTTTTTTTTTAACAATGCGTTAAGTGATTTTAGTTATTGTACATCAGCTTCTCTTGGCCTCAGTAACTTTGGAAAAGCCAAAAGAATGTGTACCAAAAACAACAACAACAACACATTATTCCCATGCACTGATATGTAAGGAGGCTCATTCTGCTCTGTTCCAAATCTCTAGAAGGCCTTTGCCTGTCCCTACTATCCCCCTGCTACATGGCACAACTTTTCCTAAACTGCAGCTATTTTAAGGGAACCTGATAATGCTCCTTCAGAGATTTGAAGATTGGACAGGAAGTAAAATATAAGAGGAGAACCTAGCTAACGGGAGAACAAATGAGCTCTTGGACCTGACCGGACGTTCTGAGCTGAGTACCAGGGCCTAGGCAGCAGCTGCCAGCATATTTAATCAATGAGCTCAAGACAGTCCGTGCTTAGAGAACATGTTCATGACTGTGGTATAATAGGTGTCTTCCAAGCCAGTGATTTGAGGTGGAATCGTGCAGCAGGCACATAATTAACACACATTCCCTGGCTGTGCCCTGCCAGCTTTTCCAGAGGAAATTCACCCAAATCTCTTTTTCTGCTCCAGGAAGTTGGAAGCTCAAGGCTGTATCATAAAACGCTTGCTTTTTCCACTTGTCTGCGTGGCCTATGTGCTTTTGCTGCCATCATGGCACTCTTACCCCTCTCATGTATCTAAGTGTGGGGCCTCAGCTAGTGTCCTGGGCATCTATCTGCTCCTGCCGGTCCCATACAACATCTTAATTGATACAAGTTGTCATACAGATGAGAAAAAAAATACTTGTCCACATTTGCTTTTTGTGTTAGACCCATCAGCAGTTGAAAAGTGGGAACTTTTGATATGGAAGTGTCCTCTTCGTGGAGTAGACTTGTTGTATGGGACCAGCAGGAGCAGACAGATGCTCTTTGGGTTTTCTACAGGAATTTAATAGTAGAAATGTCTCTTTTGGTGGATCTTGATTCAGCTGCCATGTTCCTAATATTCAGGCACTTATCTGGGAAAAACCAAATGTCACCATGCCTCTGGTTACCCAGGGTCTTTCTTCTCTAGCTCTGAGTGTTATTCCCAATGCCTGTTTTCCATCCAGTTGTGGAGACCTTCTTCTCCATCAGTAAAATCCCTGAGTGGATTGACAGGTAGCCTTCGTTACTGTAGGGCCAAGGAGGTCTTAGCTCAGAGGTTTCCCATTAGCTTCAATGAGCCCATTTTTGCTTCCCAAGAAACTTCTCTGTTTTGAGCAAACAAAGGTTCCTGGTAGATCCTGCCCATCAACTCCAGATCTGTTCAAAATGGCTGCCAACTGTGACATATTGCGACTTAACACATGCACACTGAGATGCTCATGATACTAGATAATTACATATGAAAATCCCATACTGTATCTTTTATTTTGCTGTTTCAGATAAAGGAATATTTGTGATCCAGAGTGAGAGCGTCAAGAAATGCATTCAAGCAGGCAAATCTGTACTGACCCTGGAGAACTGCAAACCACCCAACAAGTCCATGATGTGGAAATGGGTTTCAAACCATCGCCTCTTTAACATCGGAGGCAGCGGTTGCCTGGGTCTGAATTTATCTGACCCAGAGCAGCCGTTAAGCATATATGAGTGCGATTCCACCCACGTTTCCTTGAGGTGGCGCTGTAACAGGAAGATGATCGCTGGTCCGCTGCAGTACATGGTGCAGGTGAAGAACGACGTGCTGGTGGCCTCCCGGAAGTATGTTCACAAGTGGGTTTCCTACCTGTCAGGCGGTACAGGCATTTGTGAATATCTGCACAAAGGTAAAAAAGAGAACCAAAGTGCTAATGAAACGATATGTTTAGAACGTTTGCTGTCAATAAAGATTTGTGAAATAAATTATATAAAAGGCATACACAGCACTCAGACCCTCAAGGGACTTCTGCTAAATATATTTTAGTTGTTTAGTCAGTTATTGCAAAAGAATGACTAGAGTCTTGGACTGGACTTGCTGAATCCTCCTAAAGAAGTAGAAGTTCTCAGGTGCCAGAGGAGAAAACACTTAACTTTGAGAACCAATGAAAAGAGGAGAAAGTATAGGAGGAGGAGAAGAAATGAGAAAATGGGGGTAGAAGGAAAAGGTCTTTGAAGGAACGACTTGACAAGACGAATCTGAGAACCTCTCCAGCCACCATTTCTCTGGTTGCAGACACTCTGTCCCGGGGAGGGAGTGTGTCTGCGGGCACCTCAGTGCCTCCAAAGCCCTGCCGGCGCCCACCCGATGGCCGTGTTATAAGATAGACTGTTGTCAGGGGTTATTTGGTGTGTGCCAGGGAATAGAAAAGCGTGTTTGTTTGTTTGTTTGTTTGTTTGTTTGTCTTTGTAGGGGGGAGGCTTTTATTTTTCACAGTTCTGTAATATTTGGCATTTGTAAACAGCAAAAAGAAACAAAAAAAGAGAGCAGCGTAGTTGAATTATGTTACTCTAGACCTGCTTCTCAGGTTTTGTTTGGTGGTGCTCTTCATTCTTTCATCCATCTCTTCATCATCTAGTGCCCAGTTATTGAGCACTGACTGTTTCTCAGGCAGAGGGCCGGGCATTTGCTTTACAAAGGCCAGCAAGACATATGTGGTCCCTGCCTTCATGGTGCTCGGTAGAGTTAGAGCATATCTTTCTAAGAACTCTATACCAGTCCTACAGAGTAAAGCAAGGAACTCCTCAGATCCAAGGCAGGACTTTATTCTGTTCCTACAAGAAATGAACAAAGAGACAGAGCTAAAGCAGGCTATTTTTAGGACTCACTAAAATGAAGCAAGTGCTGCAAACCAGCTCTCCAACTAATCTACAGTTCCAAGGAGAACATGACAGTTTGCTTTATATTAACATTTAAGCTACATACCCACACTCACAATGCATGCAGGGGAAGGGTGAGTAGAAGGCAGGGACAAGAGGATGTGTCCTGAAATACCGATGGTTCTTAAACAACCTTAACCTCTAGGGCTGGTAGTGCCAGTGAGTTCAGTCCAGCCCCTGCTGATTGTGTGGAAGGGGTGGGTATCTCCACAGCCAGTCCTTTCCCTCTAAAACCTATTGATTGAGTGTGGCCCTGATCCCTGTCACCACAGAAAGCCCCAGTCGAGTCATGAAAAGTTGTTGTTTCCCACCTAAGGCCAATGATAATGGAGAAGGCAGCCAGCAGGCCACCTGGGCACTGACTGTCATCTCTCTAAAAGTGTAGAGGCCTCGCAGCTCGTCCTCCCTCTTTGCCCGCTCCCTGCGTGGGTTCTGTTTGCCACACTGCACCCCCATGAGGCTTTAAAAATGGAAATCTGATCATGTGAATTTCTCATCCAAACCCACTCGTGACTTCTCACAATGCTCAGAAGAAAGACCAAAGTCCACAATGTGGCAAACAGGCCTCTGTGCGGTGACACTGAACCTCCCTGACTCCTCTTCCCTTTGTTCCCCCCATGCTCTTCCTCCTTCATCCCACACAGGTCTTGTTCCAAGTTCGTATTTGTGCTTCCTTCTTCCGGACAGCCCCTTTTCCAAATACTCGCTCCCTCACTTCACCTAGTTCTTATTCGGAGCGGCCTTCTCTAACCACCTGATCCAAAATAGTACCCCTTCCTCCACACACACCCACACAGTCGTTCTGTCTTCCTACTCTGTTTTGTTCTTCATCATGGTACTCATCACTTCCTGAAATTATGTTTACTTGTGCATTTGTTTCATTTTTGTCTCTCCTCACTAGAAGAGAAGCTCTTTTAGAAGGGAAACTTTTGCCAGTTTGTCCGTTGTTACATCCTCAGTGCTGAGCACATTAAATGCTCAATAAGTATTTATGGGATGAATAAATTAATAAAGGCCTATGAAGCGCTTGATGTTCAGGTGCTGATCACTAGTATAGGTGATATTTTAAAGCAAAACCTCCATTAAACTTTCCTTCTCATCCTTTCACATCTGTGTATGGTACTGTACCCGTGCGCCATAGTTAATGAACAAACAGATAAATATATAAACACGCCATCTGTGAGCACGTCCTCTGAACCCAGCACACGGCTTTGCATGCTAACATTCTCTAGACAGTGAGGTCCTGAGGGTTCTCTGGTACAGCAAGAGCTTTGCCCGTTATAGGTTTTCAGTCATTAAAATCAAGTTGGCATAATATTTATTTGACTTTGTCCTTTTCCTCTCCTAGATCTGTATACACTGAAAGGGAACAGCCACGGGACGCCATGCATGTTCCCCTTCCAGTATAACCACCAGTGGCATCATGAATGTACCCGGGAAGGGCGGGAAGACAACTTACTGTGGTGCGCCACAACGAGCCGATATGAAAGAGATGAGAAGTGGGGATTTTGCCCCGATCCCGGTAAGAGTGAAATCTTTGCTTCTTCTGTGTCACGAATGAATCAAGGATGATTGGAAGGTTATCTGTATCTAAAGAAGAGCACTGGGATTGGTATAGTGAAGTCTGAATAAGCACTCTGATTCCATTTACCCAAACTTGATTTTGCATTTGTTTTTGCCTTCAGAGGACAATCCTGATGTATATTCCATTTTTCCTTCTATTCAAGATATGTTAATTAGCCATTCTTCATTAAGCTTAGTATATAAGGATGCTTTAGCTGGAATCAGATTTTAATACTCTGTGATCTCATTAACCCCAGCTTCCAACAAAATACTTAAAAACAAAACTGCATGCATATGAAGCTCAGTTATCCTTTCAATCCACTTTCTTTTATGAGCTGTCTTAATTTCTCCAAGTCCAGAATGCTTCTCGTGCCATTGTCAAGTCCAGGCAACAGCTAGCCACTTGATGATTTTTCTAAAATGGCAGTTGCCCTCATTATTTCTTAACGAGTTCTCATCTCAATTCCCTTTTCTTATGACTCAATTTCTAGGTATAACCTCAAGATATTTTTCTCTTTTTAACTTGACTTTCAAGTTAATGACAGCTGCATATGCTAACTTTTTTCTTTTTCTTCTTTAAGTATATTTTATTGATTATACTATTACAACTGTCCCAATGTTTTCTCCCCTTTATCTCCCTCTACCCTGCACCCTCTCACCCTCCAGCATTCCCCCACCTTTATTTCATGTCTGTGGGTTGTATATATAAGTTCTTTAGCTTCTCCATTTCCTATACTATTCTTAACCTCCCCTATTTTCTACCTACCTTTTGTGCTTCTTATTCCCTGTATGTTTTTTTCCCATTCTCCCCCTCCGCACTGATGACCCTCCATGTGATTCCATTTCTGTGATTCTGTTCCTCTTCTAGTTGTTTGCTTAGTTTTTGCTTTGGTTTTTTGTAGGTTCAGTTGTTAATAGTTGTGAGTTTGTTGTCATTTTACTGTTCAAAGTTTTTTACCTTCTTTTTCTTAGATAAGTCCCTTTAACATTTCATATAATAAGGGCTTGGTAATAATGAACTCCTTTAACTTGACCTTATCTGGGAAGCACTTTATCTGCCCTTCCATTCTAAATGATAGCTTTGCTGAAGAGAGTAATCTTGAGTGTAGGTCATTGCTGTTCACAACTTCAAATATTTCTTTCCAGCCCCTTCTTGCCTATAAGGTTTCTTTTGAGAAAGCAGCTGATAATTTTATGGGAACTCCTTTGTAGGTAACTCTATCCTTTCCTCTTGCTGCTTTTAAGATTCTCTCCTTTCTTTAATTTGGCTGACTTAATTATGATATGTCTTGGTGTGTTTCTTCTTGGATCCAACATTTTTGGGACTCTCTGAGCATTCTGGACTTGCATATCTAGTTCCTTCACCATTGGGGAAGTTTTACTTCATTATTTGTTCAAATAAATTTTCAGTATCTTGCTCTTTCTCTTCTCCTTGTGGCACCCCTATGATTTGGATGTTGGAGCATTTAAAGTTGTCCTGGAGGTTCCTCAGCCTCTCCTCATTTTTCTGAATTCTTGCTTCTTCATTCTGTTCTGGTTGGATGTTTATTTCTTCCTTTTGTTCCAAATCATTGATTTGAGTCCTGGTTTCCATCCATTCACTCTTGGTTCCCTGTATATTTTCCTTTATTTCACTTTGTATAGCCTTCATTTCTTTCTTCATTTTGTGACTGAACTCAGTCATTTCTGTGAGCATCCTGATTACCAGTGTTTTGAACTCTGTATCTGATAGAGGTTGTGTATCTCCTCATCACTTAGTTCTTTTTCTGCAGCTTTGACCTGTTCTTTCATTTGGGCCATATTTCTTTGTCTCAGTGAGCCTGTTACATTGTAAGGGGCAGAGCCTCAGGTATTCGTCAGAGTCTGGTAACCCACTTCATTGCGTTGTGTCACTGTATGTGGGGGAGGGGTCCTAGAGGGAACAATGGCTGCTTGCTCACTTGCCTGGCTCTTGCCCCACTTTCTGTCACCTTCCTGATTTCCCACAAGCAGATTGTGTTCTTTTGGGTGCTGATTCCCAGGTGGGTGGGTTTGTGTATGTTTCAGGATCCCATGGGCTTCTCCAATGGACTCCCTGTGAGACTGGGAGTTTCTCCCACTGTCACAATCCCCACAGGTTTTTACAACCAGAGTTTTTAAGACTTTATTTCCCTCTGCTGGAACCCTGGGTTGCACACTTTGTCTGACTCCCACAGTTGTTTCTCCCAGCTTATCTGATCACAAATGTGAGAAATCCTGTCTGCCAGCCAGCTTACTGCCTTGCAGAGCAACCTCTTTGCCCTGGCTTCCAGTCTCCACCCCTCCTACCAGTTAGGATGAAGTTTTTTTCTTTAACTCTTTGGTTGTCAGACTTCCATGCAGTTCGATTTTCTGGCAGTTCCGTCGATTTTTGTTTTTTTTTTTCAAATCAGTTATCCTTCTTTTGGTTGTGCGAGGAAGCAAAGTGTTTCTACCTATGCCTCTATCTTGGCCAGGCAACTCTAACTTTTTTCAGTTAGTACTTCACTATTTTATTTTATTTATACAAAATGTTTACAGTGGTTCCTAAGTATTGGAGAATATTTATATATATATTTATTGTCTATATTCAATTTTCTTTACCTTGGTTCCTGCAAGTCAGAGAGTACAGCTTTCACAATCTCCTCATCTTCTATTCCTACCTTCCCCCATGTATATAATAAAATACACAAATAAATTTGAAACAAAAGCAAATTGAAGATATTAACTCCAAAGAACTTGACTGATAAATTATCTGTAGAGCTGTTTTCTAATCTAAGAGCCCAGTATAGCTTAGTAAACAAGAAAAAGTATAGGCTTTGAAATCAGACAGACTAATATTGGAGTTCCCTTCCAATGATGAGAACTTTAGTCTCAGTTTCCTGCCATAAAATGGAGATTATAACAGTACTATTAGTGTTATTGAGAGGAACCAATTAGATGATGCCTCTAAGGCACTTATCATAATACCTGACAAATGATAAGCATACATCATCATCATTATCATTATCATCATCTTTAAACCTAATTTATTTTTTCAGCATACACTTCTAAATCAATGATCCTTTCTCTTTATTGTCTGTTAATGGCACCAAGCTAGGTAGGCGTAGTGGTGAACACCAAGAGTGTTAGGACTTAAGACCCTTCCTTCAAAGAACTTGGCATCTAGTTGGAATACAGGATAGACAGATGTGCTCTGTGCCAGAAAATGCAGACTGTATTTGATAGGATGCTCTGGAATCACCTCTTCCCTTCCCCCACTGCAAGATGCAGTGGGTCCAGTGTGTGGGACCCACACATCTGCATTTTTAACAATTGCCCAAGGTAATCCTGCTGCAGGTAATTCTTTATCGGACAATTCATAATACAGAGGTAATTCTATGCAAAATACATCAATATACAGGGGTGGTATTAAGACCGTAAACAACAATATGGCATGGGCTATTGAACAGTCCAAGTGGAGATCTTAATGTCAGAGTTAGGTGTCTAAGACTTCTACCACTGCTATTAAACTCTTGGCTGCTGGAATGGGAAGAGGTGTAGGGGAAAGAGAGAAAAGAGGCTAGGGCAACAAAGGGCACTCAAGGAGCTCAGGACAGCAGCTCGCCAACCAGCATCAAGTATTTCTTTATTGAAAATACTATCAGATCATCAGCCTCCTCTGTCTGAATCTGAATGCATGCATGTTCATATATGTGCATGTAATCTCTACACCCCTTGGATTCTTGAATTAGATGTCATATTATTTGCATCATCTTCTCTTTCCAGTTCTGTCTCTAATAAATGTTCTTATTAAAAATAAATAAATCAATACCAACAAGATAAACATGTATTTCACATGATCCTAATACGAGGGACATTTTTTTTTAACTACAATATTCTCCTTGAGGTTTTGCCCAGATCAATGTCAGCATCCATTGTCACTTTTAGCCAGTTGTGGTCTCCCAGGTGGAAGCCTGGGTTCAGTGGTGCCCTGGCCTCTCACTCTCAAGAATATCAATTTGTTCAGCTTCCTACAGCTCACAGGCTTCCTCTGCTTCACAACCCACCAGACTCCAGCTCTCCTGACCTTTGCCACACCAGCAGAGAGCATGTTGATTTGTACAGTGCTAAATTACAGTACCAGTTTTCTCCCTTTCTTGTTTTTCTCTTCTTTTTTTTTTGGTTCCTGTGTAGAGTTTAGTTTTTTACATAGCATTTCTGGCCAACATAACTCAAAATGATATGTCAGAGACTGAAATTTGAATGAGCTGATAGCTCTTTCCATGGAGTCAATAGTGGATAAGACAGACAGGAGTGAGTGGAATCAAATAAAGATTTATATTTCTGTATCTCATCTTTCTTACCCAGGATTTTTTTCAGTATCTTGATGTAAAATGATGCTGCTTTTTTAAAAAAGTGGATTGTAAGTGAGCGAAATTTAAATCTAGCATTAACAAACACATACACAAACATGCTAGCAGTAAAGGATGAGATGAGACATATGCCACTATAGATCCTCAGGAACAAGGATGGTTTCTGAGGATCTCTGGGCTTTTTTCAAGGCAATTCTAGGCCATGCTGGGTCCCTCCTGGCTGCATGTCATACACAGCTAGAGAGTCATGCACAGTTAGTGTGAGATACTTTTAGGATATCAACCTCTGGAATTATCTGATTGATGTTCATACACTTGGCTCTGTACTGAGCAGTTGAGTGTAGCAAGGGCAGCTTTCCACCTGAGGCCAGCAAGATAAAGCCTTTGTCATTGCTTATGGTCAGGCTTAAAAAATTACATAGAGGTTTTTAACCAGGAGTTGAACTCCCCACTGGTAAGGACAGACTTGGAGGACCAGGGAGAAAGTGGGGTGTTAACTAGGACCCCAATTTTCTGATATGCATAATTGTTAATTACAGATACAGATTTGGAAGAGAAAACTAAGGATTCAGGTTGAGACATGCTGTATGTGTAAACCAAGCATGTGAAAATGAGGTCTAAGCAGTTAGATATAAAGGTCTGTGTATATTTGAAAGTGATATGGAAGGTATTTATGGGAATGGGTTAAATAGTGTAGAGCATGTAATAAATAAAAAGGAAGGGGACTTGAGGCCGAATCTTAGGACCTCAACATTGAGTTTGAGTAGAACCAGCAAAGGAGGCTGAGAGGGGGTGGCTGTAGAGGTAGATGGGTGGCCAGGCATGTGAAGTCAAGAAAATTGGAGTCTGTGGTAAGGAGAGGGAGGGTGCTCAAGGGCCTGATTTGACAAGGCCTGGAAGTGCTGGGCTCAGTTGGCAATATGGAAGTCCCTGATGGCCTTCCTTGACAAGATATCCTCTAGTTGCCAGACTAAGTGGCTTAAAAAACAAATGGAAAAATGGAAAAGGAGGGAACACTTCCCAAATCATTCTGTAAAGCCACTGCTTCCCTGATACCAAAACCAGGCAAAGACGTCACAAGAAAACAAAGTACAAATCAATATTTTCATGACTACAAATGCAAAAATCTTCAACACAATTCTAGCAAACAGAACCCAGCAACTATAATATAAAAAGAATTGTACACTGTGACCAAGTGGCATTTATCCCCAGAATGCAAGATTGGTTTAAAATCTGAAATCGATTAATGTAATACCCATATCAATAGGATAAAGGACAAAAACCACATGATCATCCACCAATACAGAAAACACTGACAAAATTTCACATTCCTTCCTTCAAAAAAACTAAAGCGTAACATCCTCAACTGATAAAGAGACTCTATCTTAAAAAAACCCCACAACCAATATACTTAAATGATAAAAGACTGAATGCTTTCCTCCTAAGATCAGGAATAAGGCCATACACCCGAGACATTGGCAAAGCTGTGCCCTTAGGGAAGAAAAATAAGAATATTAATAGAGAAGGAGGAGTGACTGCCTCTCAGACATAATCCATGATAAAATCAGTGCTGACGGAAATATACGTCAGTTCATTTTAAAAGTGTAATTTGGGAGGGAGAAAGTTACCTATTTATAACATCATATGAAAGATTTGGGTAATTTTTCATCAAGTAATAAGAGATTCAAAGATATATATGACACACTTGCTGTCCTCAAGGGGTTTATAATTTAGCAACAGAAAGGATCATACAAAGACAACGAAAGCTGCAAAGAAATGTAACAATATAATTCTAGCCCTTATATTTGAATTTTTCAAGGTAATTAAGTGTACATGAGACACAAGCCTTCACTCTTGCATTTTCAGTGGTTTGGAAAGAGAGATTATATATAAAGAAGCAAAAGACCTAAGAGTAAATACATGGAAAGACCCCAGGCCAAGACAGAAGCTTGCACCAAGTGGACTCCTAGGGAGCAGTCTCTGAGGCAGAGATTGATGAGCCTGCAGGGGGTTGCTTGGGGTTCCATACACATGGAAGAAAGGGTAGAGAACACAGGCAGGGTTGGAATGCGGGTTTGACTGACCCTCTGAGGTGTTCTCCAGCTGTATTTGCCCCCTGTCGGGAAGAGAGGGGCCTTGTAGCCTTGCCCTGATCACTCATGGTTTGTTGCCTGCCTTTGGGAAGGGAGACTGACATCAGGCAGAGAGAATTCAGCCAAAGTGGTGCTTGAAGGCAGCTTAACGTTGAGAGGTATCTGCTGGCATCTGGGGAAGTAAGGCCTTCAGTCTTGAAGGGAGACCAGGATAGCACATCACAGCATCCTGGTCCAGGGTGGCATTTCCACTCCTTCTGTTACCAAACAACCCGCCAGTAAGATTCATGGAGTGACTGATACACGGCCCACCTAGAGAAGCAGAGAGGACTTGTATCCACTTGTGCAGAAGTACAGATTCTTATATTTTAGTTAAAACCAAATTTCAATGACAAAATGAAGCTGTTAGAAGAATATGGGCACCTGTTGAAAACATTTGATTAGAAGTTTTCTTTCAATTAACCTGAAGAATTGGCACAGATAATCCAAAACCAAGGGAAAGTGAAGAAAACTGGGCTATGTAATTTGCAATACAGATAGAATCACCAGCAAGTCTCTCACTTAACTTTTAAGATTTTATTTATTTTTAGAGGGGAAGGGAAGGAGAGAGGGAGAGAAATATCAATGTGTGGTTGCCTCTCGTGCGTCCCCTGCTGGGAACTGGCCTGCAACCCAGGCATGTACCCTGACTGAGAATCGAACCACGGTTGTTTTGTTTGCAGGCCCGCACTCAATCCACTGAGTTACACCAGCCAGGGCTCTCGCTTAACTTTTTAAGATATAGAATTCAACCAACCTACTACAAAAGTTGTGTCCGCGTAGCTCCATCCATGTCCTTTGAAAGGACAGGACCAACTCTTGGCACAAATGGGAACAAGATCATTTGAAGTGACTTTCAGCCAGCCCTTTTCTTATTACAAGGCTGTGTCCTAGAGGCTCGTAATTAGGACTCACGGTCAAATCCTTCTCCAGGGCAGGAGGAGACAGGCAGGTATTCCTGCCTCAATCCTAGTCTCAGATCACCCCTTCTGACATCCTCTCCCTAAACCCCGCTTCTTACACTTTACCAGCCTTCTAAAGGCTACTCAGACCTCTCCTTCTGGGAAGGGCTTTGACATTTTTTTTTTTTAAGCTTGTGTTTCCCAGGATTTACTTCATGGACCATCTGCTCAAAAATCAAGAATGTGTTTAATGCAGGTTCCTGAATCCTATTCCAATCTTCCTGATTCAGAATCTCTGAACCTGAAAATATGGAATCTGCAATTTTTTTTATAGGCTGGCTAAATGATTCTTACGCACACTTTAATTTAAACATCCCCCACTCCTCCCTCATGACCTCAGCGGTCACACGGGATGAACTCTTGTGTGATAATACCGGGTCTGTTGTCCACCTTCGGCAGGGCCCAGCATTTTAACAGAAGATAGTCTCTAAGGGTTCAAGCTCAGTCAGGAAATTTCAGCCGCCAGGGCAAGTATGAAATGTGGATTGATGTGCAAAATGATGTCTGAAAATTTCCTTCTTTGCTCTTCCTTTTCATCAGTTTTACTTGGTGAGAGCCTTGCTTTCTACTCTTGTACAATTTTTATATCCTTCTATAAATACATGTATCAGTCAGGAAACTCCACAAACAACCTTAGATTTATATGTGGCTTAATATTGTTTGGTTAATTAACTCAGTTTATATGTTGCAAACAGACATGAAAACAAACATTCCACCTTCACAAGGCCATCGAACTATTATGGGAAAAGAAAACAAAGAATTTATTGTCAAATAAGTTTGAAGTACACTAAATTAAAATTAAGCTGTTCTTTACTACAGAACTTCTCAGAGCTTTTAAGATGCTAATGTACATTATGAATTTCTCAGAGGAGGCTACACAGGCATTGTGTCCTGGATTTTCCTGGGGAGCTCTAGAAGTTATTATTCTGTGGATCACTGGGGAAAGGCTGTTCTAGATTTTAGCAGATCACCATCCATCACTCACATTCACGCTGTAGCATGGGTCACAGCGAAGTTCCCTGGCTAAGTTTGATTTCAGGTAATTATTGTAACTGCTTAGTTCACCTTGGGTTTTGATTTAAACTTTTAGCAAAAGCATTCAGATTAGGTCTTCCTTTTCAATGGACTTCAGATTTCGGATCCATATTTCATTCTTTATTCAATTTACTTTTAAACATACTATGCAATCATTGGTCCATGTTTTACAATAGCTTTTGCTTCTCTTCCTTTTGGCTGAAACAACTTTTTAAAACTGTCAATATTTATTGAAAACTGTGTTCACCATAGACTTATACTTTAGCTCTACCCCTCTTATTTTTCACTACCATTTTGGTATTGTAGGGGGCTTTGAAACACCATTGCATCTACCTCCTATAAACCCTTAAATTCACACAACTTTTGGTATAAGGTTCTAAATGACGGCTTTCTAAAGAACTCAGATGTTATATTCAGAAATAATTCACTTCTATTCCCTTCTCCTAAAAATGGTTTCTATTATTTTTCCAGAAAGGAGCTGAGCTTCTTTATCAATAATTTCTAGAATTTCCTTTAAATCTTGAAAGTGTTTACCAGTGGGATAACAAGACAGATTTCATCACAGAAACCTAATCAAGAATCAGTAAGGCACTGAAGTTTTAGAGGTTCCAATTTGGAATCATTCCATTCAAATTCCTCTTAGAAATATATTGCCGTTTGATAAAATAAGGTTACAGTTAATGTTTTGATGGATTTTGTTTCCAGCATCTGCTGAGGTGGGTTGTGATGCTGTCTGGGAGAAGGATCTCAATTCACACATTTGCTACCAGTTCAACCTGCTTTCTTCTCTCTCCTGGAGCGAGGCACATTCATCGTGCCAGATGCAAGGAGGTGCTTTACTAAGTATTGCAGATGAGACTGAAGAAAACTTCATAAGGAGTAAGTAGGGGGACATTGATATTGATACAATTAAAATGATTTAACCATTATGTCCATGCATGCAAAGGTATGTTCTTGAAAAAAATGTTCATTGGAAAATATTTTTCTTTTATTAGTCAATGCAAACTTACACCCAGAATTTTGATTTGAACCCTGGGCCGTTCAGTTTGGCACCCTATGTTCCTTATCTCCTCCTCCTCGGAGAAGAGCAGCTGAGGGCCCAGCAAGGGACCCAGAGTTTGCAGCTCGTGCAAGTGCCTAGAACACACAGCAACCTAAGTTTCAAAGTCTGCTAGAGATCTTTGCCATTCAGTCCCCATTAAGAAAAATGAAGTCATTTATCAAGTAATGTCTTTCCTATTACTCACTGTATGCAGGTACATAGTAGGCCTTCTGGTGGATTCCAAAGAACTAAAAATTTAGTTAGAAAAGCAAAAGCACACATGTGGTAACTAACACTGTAAGAGAATAATATAAGATGTCAGAAGAACTGTGATAACGAGCTGGGTCTTGTGTCTCACCTATAACCTAAACTCTCCTCTTACTTCTCCTTTAAAGATTAAATGTATTTGTATATGTGTACATGAAGCTTTGTAAAATTTTTGGAAACATTTAGAAGTGTCCCAAAATCAGTTATTTTCATTAAAAGTTTCTGACACTTGTTCAAATTTTATTGCATATGTAGTACATGCTTATTCTAGAATAATTTTAAAATTTCATGTACACAGGAAGAAAAATAAGCATTTCATAATTCCACAATCTGGATAGAAACATGTTTTTCAACTAAAACACAAATGCGTGCAGGTATGCATAGTATCTTTGACATATGGTACTGAATAAAAATAGGAGGCAGCTATTTCGCAGTGGTTAGGGGTGGGGACCCGAGAGTCACCTTCCTAGGTTTGAATTCCATCTCTACCACTTACTAGCAAGGCTACCCAAGCAAGTGACTTAACTGCTCTGTGTCCCAACTACTTTCCTCTATCAAGTGGAAATAACAATAATGCCTACCCCTTGGCAGTGTGGATTACATGTTACGATGCATGTGAAGTCTTAGAAAAGTGCCTGGTACACACAACAGACATTCAATGCTTGTTATCCATTTAATAGCCACATACACAGGTTGGTAATACACTTATTTATCTTTACATAATGAATATCTGTCCATGTCTATGATATAGATATACATAGATAGGACTAGATAGATAGATAGATAGATATAATTATTTATTGTGTTTTTATTTGTTGCTATCATAAGCCATCCCTGCACTCAACTTTGTGCATAGATTCCAGTTATTTTTCTATAAGTTTGTAGAAGTAGATTCACTGGGTAAAAGCAGCAGCACACTTTAACGCTTTTGAAAATCATTAATGTCTGCAAGAAAGATTTAACAAATGCATAAATAGTGCATGCCTGCTCCTTCCCCTACAGAGAGGCAAAAGTGGAAAATTATCATCAAAACTGATTTGAGTCATATTTCAGGAAAATGCTCATTTCCAAAGTCATTGTTAGCCAGTAATGATTTTCATAGAAAATTTTGCACACCACATATGAATGACAATAGTTATCTGTCTTGACTCCAGGATTTCTAATAAGAGGGTTTAGACTTACTCATAAAACTTAAATGACAATTAAAAAATACCACAGTTTTTTATTTAAATACCACAATTCTATAGTTAGACTTTGGGGATCGTTTAAGAAAACAGAAGTCTGTTCATAAATAGGGAAGCCCATTCTGATCAAGGTATTTTTCGATGACAATAGTCTACTCTTTCTGCTAATCACTGATGAACATTAACTATGGTATAAGGAATTATCCAAGCTGTCACAAATGCCAAGAAATATCGCAAAGAATTTAAGTTTGAGTTTGTTACTACAGAATTATGAGCCAATTTAATTTTAAAAGTAAAATAGGCTGTTTGGGTACCTTTAAACACAGATTATAAATTGCACAATGATTTTTTAATGTATATTGTTAAAACACACAGAGGGTATTCAAAATAATTCTAAGATAAGAATAACAAATATTTAAATATTTTAAGTAACTGATTTGAAAATATCACTTGGTACCTGCACCCATATGAAACGTGAAAATGTCTTCCTCTTGTGAGTCCATCTTCCAGCCTCCTCTCATCAGGATGTGATCTAATCAAAGCCACTGGAAGGACTACCCTAATCGACATCAGGAAGAGACTCTATGTTCATGCCTCAGGAATTTGGAAGGGCAGGGCCCATGAATTTATGCTGTTTCCGTTTAGTGTTTCCTGGGCTCTTGGAAGTATAAAGCACCTTTTTCCCTTTCCTTATTGAGCTAGACTCTTCCAGTTGTCCATGATTGTATTGAAATATGCAATCACAGAGAAAGCTGCATCTTTGTTGGTGAATACGCTGACCTCTGCAACCTGGGTGACCGTACAGTGGACATCCAAACTGAGACTCTTTTGCGAGGAAAAGCAGCTGCGATTCATAATTACTCTGGAACTACCAACATAAACCATGAGTTTTCCAGGCAAACTGGGACATACAGTCACCTTATTTATATCTCTTATCTGTCAGGGTCTCCGTGTCAGGAAGGGCCCCTACAGCCGGTGCACAATAAATCAGGTTCCAAAGCAGAGGAACCATGGGAGAACAAGGCTTTCCTCTTTTTTCCTGTACTTTTTTTTTAATTGTATTTTTTGAAAAATGCTCTCTTTTATACATGAGAAGTTTAAATGGGTAAAGTGGTTCACATATATGATGATGAATGGAAGTTTAACTTGTTGCAATAACATAGAGAGATATCAAATGTTTAGGTTGTACACCTAAAATGTATATACTGTATTAACCAACGTTACCTAAATAAACAAACAAACTAATGAGATTAAATGGCAATATCTGAAAGTGTTACAAAATTAGTCAATTTCACTAAAAGTTTCTGACAGTCTTTTTTTCCCCCCAAATTTTATCGTACAAGTAGTGCGTTTATTCTGGGATAATTTCTTAAATTCCGGTGCACAAAAGGTAAAAAACCATGAAAGATTTTTCTTCATTCTGCAGTTTTGATAGCCATATTTTTCTGCACAAGCATGTCAGTGCGCATGTTTATACACAGCATTTATAACCCAAAGGGTGTTGAATGAAACCAGGAGGAGCTGTGGCGCAGC
Source organism: Carollia perspicillata (assembly GCA_004027735.1). NCBI lineage: Eukaryota > Metazoa > Chordata > Mammalia > Chiroptera > Phyllostomidae > Carollia > Carollia perspicillata. The sequence goes on from PVKM010017618.1 coordinate 20,080, forward strand.
ACTTAGGTGTAGGAGCCACAGAGCCAGCCTGACCGAAAACAGTTTAAGACTCATTTGCATTGCTCATGGCCCTTACGTTCCAACCTGCTGTGGATCCCTCTGGGTCCTCTGGTCACTGGGATCCAGACTCCTCAGCTAGAGTCCCGAGTCTCCAAGCTGAAGTCACCAGTCACATGCAGCAAGAAAAGAAAGACTTCCCAGAGTGGCCCTGGATACTTGCTCCTCACCCTCTAGAACCCTTAAGGGCACACCATCCAGGTGGTCTCAGATTCGTAGCCGTGCACTCTTGGATGGATTGACAGCCATCGAGAGGCCACATTTGTAGACGCTCAGACACCACCTCAGAGTTGCCATCAGTGAACCTGCAGGAGCTGCTGTGCTTCTCCAGAAGAGGAGAGGCTGGCTTTTTACTCTGAAGCACCAGGGTGGGGTTAGTAGCACTTAAGTCCTTTTCTGTCGTTGACTGGAGTTAATTTATGACTCTGTGCTCCAGAAATACAAAAACAAGGAGGAAGTATAACATTGATTTTTTTGAAACTCCGTATTTCTGTTCATTTCAGAGCATTTAAGCAGGGAAGCAGTGGAAGTGTGGATGGGTCTGAATGAGCTGGATGAGCATGCCGGCTGGCAGTGGTCCGACAGAGCACCGCTCAACTATCTCAACTGGAACCCAGGTACCTTCAACAGGCGGCATCTTCCCTCAGCTGGAACGGCAGCTTTGCCACACACTTACAAGGCATATTATTTTGAACATGGCTTACAAAAAATGTTAATCCTGACTTAATTCCTGTAATGCTTTTCCAGACAAGAAAATAGAGGCTGAGAAGGTTAGCTATGTATTTAGCCAAGGTTGCAGGAGGATATGGCTCAGAGCCAAGATTCTAATCAGCTGTTTTAAAAATAGCCACAAAGAGCAAACTATTTCTCTACTTTTAAAACAATAAAACAGCTGTCACCTACTTTGGGAAGTCATTTTCTTGCCATTCCTGGGCTCAACTGCAAAATCTTAAGTATAACAAAACATCTTAAGGGATTTACCATGTATACCAAAAAGAAGTTTGTTTCCTTGATGCTAAAACGACATTTCAATATATATGAAACTAACTGATTTTGCTTCTAACATCAAAGACTCACACTGTATTTCAGAAATAAATTTTGACCCATTCGTTGAATATCACTGTGGAACATTTAATTCATTTATGCCAAATGCCTGGAGAAGTCGGGACTGTGAGGCCACCCTACCTTACGTGTGTAAAAAATACCTGAACCACACTGATCACGGAGTAGTTGGTAAGTGTTTTCATTTTAAGTTGTTCTTATGAGTTGCTTACTTGTCCTTTCAATATTTTCAAAGTCCTCCATTTTTGCTAATAACTCAATTTACATTTAGCTAAGGCTAGCCTTATAATTATAGGAATAAAATGTGTAACAAGATAATACCTGATATCTAAGTCACCATGAATTTAACAAATGCATTTAGGTTTTTACTAAAAACTAAGGCAAAGTAACCTAAGCATACGAAAAATTTTTCTTCCTCTCTTTATAAAAAATTTGCACTTGTAGTCACTCTGCACTAGAAAAACAAAATATGCTTCCTTTTCTATTTTAGTTTTGAGTTTTATTGATAGTTGCCCTAGAAATTAAATGTAAAAGGGAAAAAGGACTCATGGACAATGGTGTGGTGATTGCAGGAGGTAAGGGGAGTCTAAGGGGACTGAATAGTGATGGGAAAAGAATACCAAAAAAAGTAAATTAGAAAACAGTTGTATAAAGTTATTTACTTCATTGATTTCCTCTCACATGCCATATCTCATAATAGTAACACATCCTCCTCCTGAAATAACATACAAAACTTTTAGGTGTAAGTTAAATACTACCTAATTACAATCTAGCACCTGGAAGCCCAATTACTTCTGTTCTTAAGATCTTTTACTTCTTTTTAGTTTCTGTGAGAATTAATGTCTAAACCATACAAGTAGAGATAATACATAATGTTAAAAGAGCCATTACCACCATAATCAGAAACAACTCCAGATTTAAAATAATAAAGCTGAATTATTATTTAAAAATATTATTCCTCATAACCAGCCTTTAACTTTTTATTTTCCTGAAAGTAGCTAAAGGGCACTGTATTATAGAATGTGGGAACAGGGTTGGAGGAAGCATCTTGCTATTTTTCTATATAGAAGATTTTTTCTTTATTTCAATAACATGCTGAAATTGCTACTGCTGCACTTGCTCTCACTCTCCCTTTCTTCCTGTCTTTTTCCTTTCTCCGTTTCTTCCTTCTTCATTTTTTCTTTTTTTTAAATGATGTTCAAATACAGTTGTCTCCATTTTCCCACCACCACTTTCTCCTGCCCTACCTACTCACCCCCACCTCCTATCCTCAATCCTACCCCACTTTGACTTTGTCCATGGGTCCTTTATACATGTTCGTTTATGACCCTTTCACTTCTTTCCCACATTATTTCCCTCCCTTCTCCCCTCTGGTTACTGTCAGTTTGTTCTTTATTTCAGTGTCTCTGGTTATATTTTGCTTCCATGTTTGTTTTGTTAATTAGGTTCCACTTATAGGTGAGATCATATGGTATTTGTCTTTCACTGCCTGGATTGCTTCACTTAGCATAATGCTCTCCAGTTCCATCCATGCTGTCCTGAAGGGTAGGAGCTCCTTCTTTCTTTCTGCTGTACAGTATTCCATTGTGTAAATGTACCGCAGTTTATTGATCCACTCATTTACTGATGGGCAGTAAAGCTGCTTCCAGCACTTGGCTATTATAAATTCTGCTGCTGTGAACATTGGGGTGCATAGGTTCTTTTGGATTGGTGTTTCAGGGCTCTTAAGTTATAATCCCAGCAATGGAATTGCTGTGTCAAAAGACAGTTCCCTTTTTAGTTTTCTGAGGAAATTCCATACTGTTTTCCACAGTGGCTGCACCAGTCTGCATTCCCACCAACAGTGCACTAGGGTTCCCTTTTCTCCACATCCTCTCCAACACTTGTTTGTTGATTTAATGATGGCCATTCTGACCGGTGTGAAGTAGTAACTCATTGTGGTTTTGATTTGCATCTCCCTGATAGCTAGTGATGCTGAGCATCCTTTCATGTGTCTCTCAGCCCTCTGTACGTTCTCCTTGGAGAAGTGTCTGTTTTTTTTTTCTTATGCCCTTCTTGCACCCCCTCCTTCTGCCCTTCTTTTCTTCTGTTTTATTTACTCCCCAGACCCCATTAACTGTGGTCAGAGACCAAATGAGGATAGTTAGGCTAAGTTTGTTTAGATCAATTATATTGCTTCAAGTTCAACAAATTTTTTAGATGACCTAGTCCAGCATTTTCAAATTGTGCTTCCAGGATCCTCGGGTTCTTTGCTCGACTCCGCCTTTGCTTCTGTCAGAGATGCTCCTGCTTTGTCTTTTTATCTCTCATTTAGTGAAGTTTAAGGTCACATTTTTAAAAGGGTTCTGTGGCTCATTTTTTAAGGTTGAAAACCACTTGGGTGAATGATATCTAAATGTCCTACATTTCTTCAGCTGTGATGCTAATTGCTGTCAGAGTTCATAGAAGCAATTTTAAAAGAAATGTCTTATTTCCCAAATAGCAGTGGAATTATAACTAAATTAGTCCTTAAGGGAGGCACTCAGTTGTGGTTCATCAGATAAAGTAAAAAATGCTCTCACCAGGTTGGGAAAAGCTCCTGGAAGAGGAAAGCCAAAACTGTATGTAAATCATTGCCTTCCCTCCAATGGCAAAGCATCATGATACTATTATCCTTTAAATCTAACCCAGAGTTCACATGAATCCAGAGAGACACGACAGGCAGTCTGCCTGACCCTCGAGATGAAAGCTTTGTCATCTCTACTCTAGAGGCATAGGCTGGAGTTTCAGACTCTTTTCACCTGAGGATAAACATCTACCCCCACGTACTGTACATAAAATGTCATTTAGTTTGTGGTCCATAATACTCCTTTTTCAGTGGGGAAAGATTTTAAAAATGGAGAACTCTAACTTGTAAATTTTATATCTAGCTCTGACTCTCAGCTTTGGCTATTTGACCGTTACCAAGTCTCCGTACCTCTTTGTGCCTTAGATGTTTCCTTTGGAAAATGAAGCGCTGAGATCTACCATATCTTAAATCTAGGTCTGGATCACAGATGGCATCCCTTCCAACTCTGAAGATCTAAAATCCTATAATCTATGTTACTGTTTCATATGTTTTCTATTTTTCAAAAATTTAAAATAGTCATATTCTGTGATTATATTTATTTTGATATTAAGAGTAATGAGTAATGGCCCTCAGTGGGTTGGGTCTCATCCCACAAAGCAAAACGTTGCTGGTTGGATTCCCAGTCAGGACACATGCCTGGGTTGCAGGTTCAGTCCCCAGTCAGGGCATGTACACGAGACAACTGATCAGTGTTTTTGTCTCATATCGATGTTTTGCTACCTCTCTTTCTTCCTCCCTTCTTCTCTCTCTAAAAATAAGTAAATAAAATCTTTTTTTTAAGAGTAATGTGTTATGTTTGTTAAATGTGGGAAGTGATATTGTTTTTGTTATTGTTATTGTTTTTGGTTTAAAAAGAAAAAGATGCTTGGAAATATTATGCTACCCACTGTGAGCCTGGCTGGAATCCCCACAGTCATAATTGCTATAAACTTCAGAAAGAAGGAAAGACCTGGAACGCGGCTTTGCATTCTTGCCAGTCCGATAACAGCGCCCTGGTAGACATAGCCTCATTAGCAGAGGTGGAGTTCCTTGTGACCCTCCTTGGAGATGGTGAGTCCCAAATGTCTTTGATTTAAGAAGTATGAAATATAATGTTGTAACTGTCTTTATTAGTGGAGTAGAAAAGAAATCAAGCTATTAAAAGTGATTATTTATGGCCTATGTATCTGAAGCTTCTAAATAATACTCAGGACTGCAAATTCATTGGGTTTTATAAGATACGCACACAGAAGCTTTGTAAAAGCTCACATATGCCGGATATATGACATATTTTTATATATATTTTTAAAGAGGCATAGGTCATTTTCTGAAACTTCTAATTTAAAGAAAAAAAATCAAAAGACCTAAACCTGTAATTTAGTTATATGGCCAGTAGATAGCAATAGTGCACTGTGGTCATGAAATCTAAGCAATAAAGGGAATTGGTTAGACAAATTGTTGGATTCAAATAACTTTAGCCAGCGAAAATAGATAATTTATTTGGTGCGATGGTTTCCAAGCTTTGCAACATGTTCGGGAGTTCCAGGTTTCTAGGCCTCCACCCAGCTTCCGTTCATCAGACAGGCCTGCCTCTACCTGTATCATATACTTAATACAGAACTGTGCCAGAGAATATTGAAATCACTGACTTAGAGTAAATTAAAAAAAAAAACCCCTCTCTAGACTCTGTTCTGATGACCTTTTGAAGTTAGGTTTTAGTTTAGGATGAAAACAAAACCCGCCTCTGTCATTTCTCCTGACCCTTCCCGTTTTGGCTTGAAAGACCCCTGTGGCTGCCTCTATCACAACAGGGCACTTGGACTTCTGTCTCACCGTGCAGGGTCTTTTCACCCTGCCTAGGCAGTTGAACTTCATCTGTGTTTCAGGCAAGCCCATTGCTCCCACTTGCACGCTTTTAACAGTTTCTGCTCCTTTTTCCCAAGGGGAAGAAAGGAAAAGAAGAAGAAAT
>PVKM010017619.1:0-25749 GCA_004027735.1 Carollia perspicillata
GGGGGACGTGTCTGGAAGGAGGACCCGACCCTGGTGCGCGAAGCGGTGGGTACCGGAGAGAGTCGGACCGGACTCTCCAGGGAGGGGGGTGCGCAGGGCGGGTCCGGGGGTTCGCGGAGCCGGAGCCGGCTGAGGGTTCGCAAGGATGCGCTCGCAAAGGCTGCCCGGCTCACCCCTCTCTTTCCTGGTGATGAAAAGAAGAAAAAACGGGAAAATCGGCGTCCGGGGAGTGTGGTAGAGGAGCGAAGGACTTTTCCCGTTTTCCACGGTGTGAGAACAGGGAGAGTGTCGCGCTGCGCTGGACCCCACGTGCTGTCGCAGAGGCTCCGGACGCCTGAGTCAGGCCCCGGCGCGCACGGGCGGCCTCTGGGCAGCAGGCTTATTACACGTGCGCTTTTCTCTCCAGACCTTTCTTCGGCTGTTTAGGTGCCAGTAGGGATGGGCCAGCATTTATACATCAGAGATGTCCCCGGTGAGACAAATGTCCCTGTCTGAGTGGATGCCGCCCCAGGGGACGACGTCTTATGCTCACTGTGTGCTGGGCAACGGGAAGGGCTGAGACAGAGTTTGGGGACAGTTCTGGTCCCATAAGTGACCTGATTGATGGAGAGGGTCTTTTTTGCTGTAGCCACTGTGACCAGTTGTCCCTAAAGACGCAAGTTAACATTAATATTGTTACAAAATTAGGCGTGTCCCATATGGACTGGAGGAATCAGATAGAAGGTGTCAGAGGATAATTGCTCACCCCGCCCTCGCTGCTAAACTTGGGACTTTTATTGCCATGAGTCACTGAGTCTGGAAGTCCTCGGAGCTGGTGACGTTTTGTGACTTGCTGAGTAACTGAGACCACAGCGTTGGTGTCTTCCTTCCTTATTTTGCAGTGGTGAGGAACGTGGACACAAGAACGCTTCATTTCTTCTGGGGTCTGTACTTTCCAATCGTTTTGTAACTATTTCAGGAGAAGGTATGGAATATGTGCCCTCATTTCTGCTGGAATTTTCCCAAATGTAATGGATCTAAGCAGGACGGCTAGAAGGGGACCCTAAGGCCGGCCCTCGAGCTGTGAGGTGAGGGCTGCACGGCCCCTCTGCCGGCTGGGCGGGGTAGGGGGGCGCCCGAGCTGCCTCCTTGTCCCACCTGTCACTTGGGCATCTGTATGGGGTGGTGGCATCTCACGGACGCCCAGGGCAGCTTGGTCCCGTCAGGAAGCGCGCCGTGGCTTCGCGTGGCGCCCTTTCCTTTCGCTGAGACAGTTTAAGTGGCTTCAGCAGCCCTGGGAGGGCGGCGTCTCCAGGGACCAGGAGGAACAGGCGAGGCGGAGGAAGCGTCAGTTTGCAGAGGACCAGCAGTGGTGGTGGGCTCAGTGTGGAAAAATTGTGGATTTTTAGGTTTCTGTGTGGTGTAAGGCAGTGAGAGTTTGGGGAAGGATTAGGTTGATGGAACTCAGGGTTACTTGTGTTTTGCTGCAGATTATAGAGAAACTAAGGATTATTTGATACTTTCATTTTTATTTGTATTTGGTACCTGTCTTGTGGAATATTAAAAAATTTGTGCTGTGAATAAATATATTTCTGAAAGTGATTTAATTTGTTTGAAAATTTCAATCTGAAGAATACTGGCATAACAGAATCCACAATTTTTTACTCTTACTTTTCACTAGAAATTACGGCTTTTTTCAAGGCTAAGAATTCTAATTAAAGGTACTGAAAAAAAGCAATAGAGAACAGAACTCTGTATAAGAGAAAAACAAGATACGTTGTGATTGAATAAAAGGTATGAGGTCTGGGCATGTATTTTTCAGAGAAAGGGAATTAATTTTGTCCTGATAGAGGCCGGCTGTTCTAGAGTGAGGCAGAAGAAAAGCAGGACAAAAGCTGAATGTAAAAAGAAAATTAGTAGAAGATCTGTGAAGGGGAATGCAGAGAGAGGAAGTTTTATGTGTAGTTTGGCTGAATCAGATGGGAATCAGGGGTGTCAAACTCATTTTCACTGGGGGCCGCATCAGCCTCCCAGTTGCCTTCACAGGGTTGGATGTAACTTCAGGACCGTGTGAATGTAACTGCTCCTTAACTAGGGGCAAGGAGCTCGGCACTACAGCCAGGTAGAAACAAGGTGCCAGTCTGGACAAAACAAGGGGGAGAGCCAAATTTGGCCTGCGGGCCTCGTGTTCGCCACCTGTGGAGTAAATGTAGGTAAGTAAATGAGTGTGAATGTGAAAAGTAAGCTGAAGTAGAAGCACAGTTTGGTTCTATTTTACTTTGTTAAAAGGACAAAGTCGTTCTGTGTTGCACAGCACCAGGTATCATAGTGTGTGACATTTTCTGCCCATAGAGCAAAGATACAATGTTTCCTTAAAACATATTTCTGTTTCGTATTGTTTTAATCACGTCTTTGATTACTCAAGAAGACAGCTTTTCAGTCCTAAGAACCAGAGACATGACAGCCACATCTGGACCCAGAGCCGATGTGGCTGGAGCCTGCTCTCCCAGGTGAGACCCCTCCCGGCACTCACAGGACTCGGAGCGGCAGTGGCTGGACGCCCCACTCTCACACACAGGACTTGGCGCCAACATCCCCACATCTCCAATCTCTCAGGCTTGACTCCTCCACACAGTTTCATGACCCAGAGGTGATGTCAAAGGACCCCGTACTCCTTCAGGTGGGTCCACATTCCACACTAAATGGACCCAGAAGGGATAGGAAAGTATCCCCAACTCTAACATGAGGGAATTGGTCCCCATCATCAGAGGACTCAAAGGTGACATGACAGACGCCCCTACTCAGGTGGGTTCCCTCCCCTAATAACAGGGCCTAGATCCCATGTGTCAGGGCCCCATACTGTCTTGAGTAAGACCCCTCCCAGCACTCAAGAGATCCCAGAGCTGATAGGACCCTCTGTGCTGGCAGAGTGGACCCTGCCCTTTCTCAGATGCCCACTGCCCAGAAATGCTCTTCTCTTCTGCCATCTAGTGCACATCCTGGGAATGGCACCGATGTACTCAGCAGCTGCTCTTCACGTTTTGCAAGGACACTTTGAAGCCCCAGGCCCCTCACATCATTGCTGCCTCATTCATGTTCTTCTGTGTGTAGGGTTTCTGACTCTCTCCTGTGAGTGAGGTTGTCCTGCCTATGTATGTCTGACATTTGGTTATTTTAATTTGCAAAATTGTGTCATACCTGATGGATTATCACACCGGCCCAAAGACTCGTGAGGTTACAGGAAAGGCTGTTTCCCCACCATGTAAGCAAGCAGTCAGGTGTGTAATAGGAGGTGAATTTGGGGAGTGCATGTGTGTCAACATTTACTTGAGTAAGATTGAACAATTTAAATACAGTAACTGATTCTCAAAACTGAATGATTATGTCAGTGAAATATGGGACAATGTGCAAATGTAGCTTGTGGATACAAAACTTCTATGTAAAGTTTCAGAGGTGGTCATGAAGAGGGCTAGCATTTTGCACTTGGCATGTTGATGTTAAAGTGGCTGTTAAGAAAGGGAAGACTGAGAAATTACCTATGATTGTCATCCCATTTCTTCCTAAGAGATTAACTTGGTTTAGGAAGAGAGCTTCAGCACAGTCACCTTGGCTTCAGACAGTAAGACTCGCAGCAGGAGCTTCTTGACCCTCTTCCTGTACTCCTGTGTCTTAAAGTTGTGTGCGTTGCCCAACAAAAATCAACCTGCCAGGTATGCTGCCTTTTTTTCTAAATTACCTGCATGTCCCCCATTCCACCTTTGAAATCTAAGACTCTGTTCTCCATTTCCCAAAATGTCCTAAATTCCCAATACTCCCTCATTGTGTTTGGTATTCATTTTAATATGAATTCCCCTTGCCCTGTATTAGATGTTGAATGCCTCCTGTTAATCATATTGGCGTTGTCACCACAACAGTCTAGGTTATTTTTATTCTTAAATTATGCCATGCTTTCTTCTCATACTTTTTTAAACCCAAACTGAGAATGTGTTTTTTGTTGTAGCTCACTTAAATTATACAGCAAAGTAAAAATTAATTGAGAATTATACCCCAACAGGTAATAACTGCTATTGTTTTAAGTGTATACCCTTCCAGACATCTGTACTTGCGTATTTCCATCTTCTACTTTCCTGGATTCAATGTATTATTCTGGGATTGCAATATGGATGCAAAACTTGTGAATTTTCAGCTGTCTCCCCCTAATGTGCAGATTTATTACTACATTTTCCAATTGATTTTTAATTATTATTCAGTTCCAATTATTTTAAACTCCAATTGTGATTCATTTTGAGGGTTATTTAGAAGTGTATTTCACAACTTTCAAATATAAGAACTTTCTAGTTACCTTTTACAACTAATTTATAGATTAGCTGCAATGAGAGCAAGAAACATACTTCATGTAATTTCAGACCTTTGAATTTTTTTTGAAACTATTTCATTACAATATGGTCAATGTGAATAATGTTCCAAGGGTGCATCTCTGCTGCCATCTCGTGTTCATTTTGGGAGTAACACCTTAGCTCAAGTCAGTAGGAAAATTGTGTATATAACAGGTTGGTTATTTGTGAATGCTGAATCCAATTTGCTGCTCATGGTGTTTCTTACATCCTTACTGAGTTTTTTGAGGTGGTCTCTTGTTTCTTAATGAGGTATGCTCTATCTCTGATGAGAGAGGTTTGTTAAATCTATTATGATTATAAAGTTCTTTATGGTTTAAGTTTATGATACTAAGTATCTTGTGAATATTTGGTTGTTCCTGGTAAATTAACCCTATTGATATGAATTGCTCCTCATCTCTAGTCATGCTCTTTACCTTGAAGTCCACTGCATGTTCTTGTGTAATTTTCATGTGGTTTATGTTTGCATAAGACAGGGTGGGGCAAAAGTAGGTTTAGAGTTGTGAATACAAGAAACACAGTTTATTGTTGTCCTATTATTTAATAATTATGACAGTATTTTCATTTGAATGACCGTAAAGCCGCTGTTGTACCACCCGGTGTAACTTTCCCCATTCTTTCACTTTCACTCTTTCTTCACCCCATGTTTTAGGTCATTCATGTTTTCCTCCAGTCTGTGTCTTGTCCCTGTATGCTCTGAACAAGTTCTTTTCAGGGTCATCTTTAATTTCATGAAGTATATATTATTCATGTATTTCTTCATTTAACTGCATGTCCACAAGTATACTTGATACCTGGCTATTTTTCTTTACATGGACCACTAAAAATTAAACGTAAAGATGAGGGGTGTGACCTAAGGTCAGAGGCCCGACTGGGCTGGTGGGGAGAGGGAGGCCAGGCCACAGATGTGGGTAGGCCTGAGTGGGAGGCAAATTTAGGCTGGCAGGCCTGAGGGGCAGCAGTTCTGGAGAGAGAGGAGCGTCTACGCACACTGGAGGTCAGGCGCTGTGGCTGCTGGTCTCTGTGGGTCACGAGGTGATGCTCATGGCCTAACCTGATACGAGCAGTGCAGCCCAGGGACCAATGGTAAGCTGGGTGGAGGCCATGTGGTGAGGGGGCGTGGGGAGCAGATACAGCCACCCTGTAGGGAGCAGAAAAGAGGGGGCAGACTGTTTCTGGGGTATATGTCTTGGGTCCCAATTTAAGTGACCACTTCCTGTGGGACCACTTTTCCATGTTAATCTAGATTATATTACACTTATAGACAACTTTGGTAAATGGGTATATAGTGATACCCATTTTTTAACCCAAGAACAAGATGCTATTTTTAATTTGTTAAAGTTTCTGTTATTGGGTAGCAATTTTCAATTTTGTATACAGATCCTGTACATTGTTGTTAGGTTTATTCCCAGGTGGGTTTGTTTTTAACCTGTTTTATGGGTATTGAGTCTTTTTTTAAAAATTAGATCTTTAATTTGCTATTTGTATATATTTATTTCTGCATGTTATTTCCCCATCACTGTACTAAATTCTATTTGTGATACTTTTTCTTTGATTCTTATGCGTTATCAAGGTAAACTTGCTCTCGTGCAATAATGATTAGTACATTTTTGTAGCTATATATGCTGTAGAAATAGTTAACAGAAAAAAGTGAGGTAATGTGAGGAGCTAGAAAAATTCTTTTTGTTAGTCATAATGTAATAGAAGATAAAGCTGGCACTCTGTTCCGGACCTCTGATAACTAACTCCCTGCTGGCCCCCAGGCTCCAGACGACCACCTGTTAACTAGTTGACTCTCTGTCTCGGACTCAGTTAATCTCTCACTATCTCTTTGTCTGGGCCCCGGGCAATTTCCACCCTCTGCTTCCGTGTCCTTGGCTCCCACACTCCTGCTCCCTGCTTGTGCCAAGTGACCCCTCCTCTCCCCACTTTGTTACAAAGGTATTTAACCACCCGCCTGACCCCTCCTCAGCACCCAGAATTTGGAGGCTGTCTCCTCTGGGTCCGCATGTGTTAATAAAGCGCTCACTCCATTGACCCCACGTTGTGTCAGAGTTCGTTTTTCCGCAACAATAACTATATTAATGACTAAAAAGAGTAGCATCATTCTTGGCATTTTAAATGAGTTTAGTGCCTGGAGGCATGGTGTTCCAGAGATCTCAAGTGTTTTGTTACAGGAAATGTGACCCCAAGTTGGTAATCTGAAGAACACACAATATAGCAAATGTCCACATTTTTAGAGGAAAAGTTTAGATGGTGAAATCTGGAATCTAAAAGAGTAAGATTCTTTGTTCTAAGTAATATTATGAAATGATGATTGAAGTGACTTATTATAGGAACCTATCTGCATGGCAATGTCGAATGTAGCCCAGCCCCTGATTGGGAAAACCGGTGGGAAGCGAGTCAGCACAGAGGACCCAGGCCCACGGATCAGTTTTCCCGTGGGGAATCAGGCCTGCATTGTACCTAGGCTGCTTTGAGGCTTGTCTTTTGCTAAAACTCCCTCACAGGGAGCAAATGTTTACTGGATATCTTTAAAGTAACTTCCTAAAATCTGTGCTAAACCTCCCAAGGATAGAGTGTAACCAGTTCAATCATTTTCCCCCTTGCATTGGCAAACATCCTTTTCTTTGAAGTGATCAGCAACATTCTTTCCTTTGTTATCCGTAAAAGGTGATCACCTGAAGCAAACCTGTGCATAGTAAATAAGGACCATCCTCGATGTAATGTGCCCAGAAACGCAATGAAAGCTTGTCCAGGTAGGGATCTGGGCTCTCTCTCTCTGACTTAGAGAGTGACTATGCTGTCCCTTTTTTCCCATAGGACTTCTGTGGTCTGTGTGAATTTGTTGCAGCCACAACACACAGATCCTGCTGGCCGGAGTCCACATCAACATATGAGCAATGAAAAGAAGCAGGGATCCTCAGATGCCTACTCTGTCTCATCACAGTGCGAAATCAGTCTCCTAAACTGTCACGTATTCCTTTGCCTCCTGACCTTTTGGGGGTGTCTTCTCAGCCCAGGACACTTTCCCCAATATTTGAAAGATGGCTGCTATTTTTTCTTCTTTGAGTTTTAGCTTCCATGCTTCCTGTTCCAAGAAAGGCAGAATTTCAGGTCTAGGTTGCAAAGCACATGCTGTTTGTATTTTAATGGACTCTTCTTGATACAGGGTAGGGTTTCCCATTCTCAGCACTGTGGACCTTTTGGGCCACGTAATTCATTCTCCTGGGGGATTGTCCTCTGTATCATAGGTGCTTACCAGCATCCAATGCCTCTATTCACTGCCCACACCCTGGCTTCCCTTCCCCTCAGGACAATCTGAAATGGCTCAGTGCGTTGCCTAATGTCCCCTTGGGGCGGGGGGGAATCACCTTTTGGTTGAGAACCAATGAGTTTGAAGCCTTTAATGTTTTTATTATTTTTCTATGCTAATTATTTTTCACTCTGACTGTGATTTATTTTGGAAAGTTATTTAAAAGCTTATTTTAAAACATCTAAATTTAGGGACTTTCTAGTCACCTTGTAACTAGTTTCCAGATTAATCGCAAATAGAACAATAAACACAGTTTGTGAAACATTTGTTTGAACATGCTTTACAGCTTAATATAGTCAGTTTTTAAAATCTTCCAAGTGTGCTTGAAAAGCATTTGTAATTTACTTTGTTTGTTGCTGCTTAAGCAATGAGTAAAAATTTATTCAAAATTCTACAAGAGATAAAAAGAAACTGGTGTCATTTTATATATTTACACTGGCAGATATGTGGACCTGCACATTTCTGTCTACTTTCTCTGTGTTTAATTTACCATTTTAGGTTACTAATATGGGTACAAAACTTTTTAATTTTCAGCTTTTACTTCTGATAATGTGCATTTAAGGATGATGTTTTTCATAAGTTTTGGTATGTAATATCTTTATCACCATTTAGTTTAAATTATTTTGTAAATCAAACTGTGTTTTATTTTTTAGATTATTTAGAAGTGTATTGCATAACTACCAAATACAAGGACTTTCCCGTTACCCATTTTTAGTGAACTCCAGCTTACATTCAATAAGAGCGCTTAAGAAACATAGTATATAAATTCAATGCTGCAGTGCTTGTTGAAACTGGCTTTATATTGGCTTGCCCAAAAGACAAAAACTGTTGGGAGAATGGAATTATGAAGACGCCTGAAAGATTGCAGAAAGCAGTGGAACAAAACAGTGAATACATTGTTCAATGAAGTTATTGGTGAAAATGAAAAATGTGTCTTATATTATGGCTTTACATAAAAACCGAATGAATCTTTTGGCCGAGCAAATAGTACAGCGTTCCAAGTGTGTGTCTCTGCTGTCATCTCGTGGGCATTTTGGGAATAACATGTTCGTGGCAGGTGAGCCCGAAAAGTGGTTGACCGTAGTAGAATATCAATGAATGTTGATTGAAATGTTATTTAGACGTGTATTTAGTAACCTAAATATCATGACTTACTAGTTATCTTTTGTTCCCAATTTCTATATTAACAGCAATGACAGTAAGAAGCATACTGTATATAATTTCAGTCCTTTGAAATTTGTTGAAACTCGCTTTAGCACAGAATGGCTGCTGTGGAAAATGTCCCAAGTGTGGCTCTCTGCTGCCATCTCATGTGCAACTTGGGAATAACAGCTTCGTGCAGGCCAGTAGGAAAAGTCATTGGCTGTAGTGAATTATCTACTAAGGATTAATGGAATGTTATTTGAGAAGTGTATTTCATGACATTTAAATAAGAGGACTTTCTAGTTACCTTCTGTTCCTGATATCTACATTAGTAGCCATGAGGGTGAGACATATTTTCTATAGTTTCAGTCCTTTGAAGTTTGTTGAGAACTGATCGATGGTACAATAGGGTCAGTTCCAAAATGTTCTAAGTGTTCGTAATGCTGCTATCTCGTGGGCATTCTGGGGAATGACACCTTAGTGCCCGTCAGCAGGAAAAGTGGTTGATTGCAATGGAATATCAATGACTGTTCTTGGCAATGGTATTTAGAAGTGTTTTTCAAAACATCTAAATGTAAGGACTTTCTAGTTACCTCAAGACTGGTTTCCAGATTAATGACCAAGGGAACAATAAACGTGGTTTATGTGACATTTGTTGGAACTAGCTTTATAGTGTAATATAATCAGATTGTTAAAAGTTGCAGGTGTGTTTCAAAATCGTTTGTCATTAGCTTTGTCTGTTGCAGCTTCCTTAAACAACACGGAGGTAAAATTTATTCATAATTTTGCACTAAAAGGTAAAAAATTTAAAATAGCCCTGGCTGGTGTAGCTCAGTGGATTGAGTGCGGACCTGCAAACCAAAGGATCGCAGTTCGATTCCCAATCAGGGCACATGCCTGGGTTGCAGGCCAATTCCCTGCAGAGAATGCACAAGATGCAACCGCACATTGATATTTCTCTACCTCTCTCCTTCCCTTCCCCTCTAAAATCTTTTAAAAAATATATAATAAAATATAAGCACCATCATTGTATGTATGTGCCCTGCTGGACATGTCTACAGGCTCATTTCCTCCACTTTGCCTGGACTTTACCATTGTAGATTCCCCATATGAATGCAAAACTTGTACATTTACAGCCTTTGTTTACAACTTGTGCATTCAAGGGTGAAGATTCCTTTCTCAGGTTTTGCTACATAGCATCTTTAGCATCATTCAGGTCAAGTTACTTTGCAATTCAAATAGTAGTTCATTTTGGAGGTTCTGTGGGAGTCTGTTTCAGAAGTTCTGTACAACAGAACTTTCTAGTTATCCATTCCCTGTGAATGCTAGCTTAAGTGCTATGAGAGCAGAAAACATACTGTACAGGATTTAGAGGCTGTGATGCTGGTTGAGCCTTGCTTTAAATCCGGCTGGTAAAAATGTTAGTTTGGCCCCCACCCTCCCCCACCATCACACCCCCTCCCCATCACTTTACTCTGGTTGTGCATACTTGCCCTTAACACATCATTCATTTGAAATCATTTTTGTTAGACTGCATTGTGACAGCTGCTATACCTGCTTGCGTTTAAAAAATCTGAACACAACTTGTGAGTGAGTATGTGGCCATTTTCACACTGAAGATGCATGAACATAAGCAATTTATTTGTTCCTTTAGGCTTTGTTATTTCAAGAGAGGTACCAGCAGAACTGTAAGACAAAGATTTATGGTGTGTACAGAGACGTTGCTGTGAGTAATGGAATATATCAAAAGTGGATTGCAAAGTTTCGTTCTGGAGATTTCTCATGTGCAGTTGCCCCCACGGGTCTGGCGGACTAGTTGCAGTGGAGAGCCATCAGTGGCAGATGTTAGCTGAGGACTGTGGTGGATCCTGGCCAGCAGGATCTGTGTATGTTGTGGCTGCTCCTGAACAAATACACACGGACTACAGGAATCCTGTGGAAAAAAAGGGATAGCACTGCCGCTGTCTAAGTCAGAGAGAGAGGGCCCTGGCCCCCACCTGGATGAGCTTTTATTGTTTTCCTGGGTACATTACATGGAGGGTAGTCCTCATTTGCTATGCACAGGTTCACTGCAGGGGATTACGTTTTACAGATAACAAAGGAAAGACTTGCTAATTACTTCAAAGAGAAGGATGTTGCAGACCAAGGGGAAAAGTGGTTGATCTGGTCAGACTCCAAACTTGGGAGATTAGGTCAGATTTTAGGAAGTTGCAGTAAGCCCTTGCTGCCTCAATTCAGGGTGAGGGAGTTTTAGCAAAAACAAGCCTCGTAGTGGCCTAAGTACAATGCAGGCCTGATTCCCCATGGGAAAACCTATTCATGGGCGTGGTCCTGTGTGCTGACATGCATCCCACTGGTTTATCCACATGAGGGCTGAGCTACATTTCCATGGCTTGTGAAACAGTTTCCTACAGAGGACAGACCATGTTGTGGCATGCAGGAGACAGGCTACATACTCAAAGTATCCTCAATAAGGATTGAAAGTTATTTGCAGCAGCATGGTGATGTTAATTGCTTTGATGTTTGGGCCCCATGGCAATGAAATGGGGTGCTGAGGGGCCCTTTCTGACTAAATTTCCACATGTGGTTCTCCACTGGAACTTGAGGGGAATATTCCATTTCTAAGACAAATTGTGAGCGGGGGGGTGAACCGTTTATATTTCACAATGTTGTGGAACAGGAGATAGTGAGGGAAGCAAAGGAACCACCGGCAGCCCCTCCAGAGGGAGATCTTCATCCAAAGGAGGCGATGTTGTGGATGTGGTGGATTCCTGAGGGAGTCCTTCTGTAGGAGCTCCTTGTGGAAAACCAGTGGGTTACTCCCAACAATTACTGATCCCTGTTACACCAACTGAAAGCTGCCTGAGAGAAAGCATCCAGAACCTGTCAGTAGAAGACAAGGAAGTTTCAGGATAAAGCAGGAGGACACACGTTTCTCTTTGGTGACCAGGGCAAAAATGGTTCTGGCCTGGCTGTGCAGTCGTGATTCATCCACAGTACTCACCAGAGCTTGTATCTTCTCATGGACCTTTAGTTTGGCCTTTCCAAATTTCTCTTAATGGAGAAAAATTTCCATTTCCTGGAAAACTGCAGAAGGCACCTGGAAGAGTCTCTGTTCCAAAAGATAACAATGTTGTGGGCCGATGGAGTGGTGAAGTTGCTTGAAGGACAAAGGGCTGTGGAACAAAACGGTGACAACGTTGTGCAGTCACGTTGTTGGAGAATGAAAAGCGTGCCTATCGTGGCATCTGAGGTTAAAAAGCGAACAACCTTTTCAGCCAAGCCCATAGTACAGTATGTGTTCCAAGTGTCAGTCTCTGCTGCCATCTCGTGGCCATTTGGGGGAATGACATGTCAGTACAGGTCAGCAGGAAAAGTGGTTGATTCCAGTGGAACATCAATGACTTTTCACGGCAGTGGTATTTACAAGTGCATGAGCAAACGTCTAATGTCAGGGCTGTCCAGTTACCTTGTGACTGGTTTGCCGGTTAAGGGAAAAGGGAGCGATGAACGTGTTTCATGTGATGTTTCTCAAAACTGGCTTTGTAGCGTAATAAAGTCAGGCTTTGACCCGTTGCAGGCGTGCTTGAAAATCATTTGTAATTTGATTCGTCTGTTGCAATGAGAAAAGTATATTCAGTATTCTCTACCATGGTGTAAAATATAAAATAAAATGCATGAATAAAATAAATTGTCATCATTTTGTGTATGTGGCCTTAGGGACATGTCTTGGGGCTCTTTTTCTCTTTTCTGTCTGGATGTCCTTTACCATTTTAGTTCCTCATATGGGTGCAAAAACTGGTATATTTCCAGTTTCTGTTTCTAATATGTGCATTTATGGGTGAAAATGTCTTTCAAGTTTTGTTAAGCATATTTCAGTTAAAGTTATTTTGTATTTCAAGTGGTGGTTCACTTTGGAGATTATGTAGGTGTCTATTTCATAAATACCAAACAACAGAACTTTCCAGTCACTCAATTTCAGTGAGTTCTAGCTTAGGTGCTATGACAGCAAAAAGCATACTGTATGTGGTTTCATTGTTACGATGCTGGTTGAAACCTGATTTATACCGGGTTGGCCAATAAGTCACTTCAGTCCCTCACCATCCTTGCCTTCACTCTCCCATCATGTGGACTCTGGTTTATGTACTTGTCTTTAACTTTATTTGAAACCCTTTGGTTAAACTGTATCATGACAGATGTTCTATCCGTGTGCATTAGAAGAAACCCATCAGAACTGTTGAGTGTGTGGCCATTTTCATATTGAAGATGGATGAACAGAAGTAATATTTTCTGTATATTACTCTTTGGCATATCAAGAGGGTTAAAATGCCAGTTAAGTGGAATACCAGATTTGTGGTGTGTACAAGAAAATGGTGTGATGGATTGAATGTGTCCAAAGTGGTCTGTGAAGTTTCCCTTAGGAGATTTCTCATGTGAGGTTTCCCAACCTGTCAGATGGACCAGTCGCAGTTCACAGCCATTCAGTCCAGATGTTAATCAAGGATGGAGCACATTATAGCACACTAGAGGAGGTGACCTATTCAAAAAACCCAAATGGAGTGTCAAAAATCATTTCCACCATTATGGTTACATTAATCACTTTGATATTTGGGTTCCACAGAAGTTAAGTGGGGAGGAGGGGGAAATCTTCCTGACTACATTTCCACATGAAATTCTCTACTGAAACACAAGGATAACGTTCCATTTCTAAGACAAATTGTGAAGGGGGGAGATGAATCAGTGATATTTGACACTAATGTGGAATGGGAGAGATCGTGGGCACACAAAGGGAACCAACACTAGCCACTCCAAAGTGTGGTCTGCACCCAAAGAAGGTGATGCCCTGTATATAGTGGGGTCACTGGGGAGTCCTGTACTAGGAGCTCCTTGCCAAAAACCAGGCAGTTACTTCCAAAGCACTTCTCCCCATTGGGCCGTTGGAACTCACTGCCCCAGGGAAAGAGTCCTGAATTTGTCAGCAGAAGATGCATAATCTTCCATCAGGATAAGGCAAGAGTGCACATTTCTCTTTGGTGAGCAGGGGAAAATGGCCCCAGCCTGTCGGGGCAGTCCTGATTCATCTGCAATGCTCATAAGTTGTTGCACCCTCGGACTGCCAGTTCTTTCAGCAGCCTTTCCTAAATTTTCTTATTGGAGAAAAATTTCTATTTCTGTGGAAGACTGCTAAAGGCACCTGGAGGAGTTCTGTGTTCCAAAAGATAACAATGTTGTGGGCAGATGGGATGGCGAAGTTGGCTGAACAATAGCAGAAGGCAGTGGAACTAAACAGTGAAACTGAAGTCAAGTCACACTGTTGAGGAAAATGAAGAAAGGTGTCTGTTTTTGCATCTTACTGGAAAATTTGAAGGAACCTTGTGGCTAAGCCCATAGTACAGTATGTGTTCCAAGTGTCAGTCTTTGCTGCCATCTCGTGGTCATTTTGGGGAATGACATGTTAGTTTAGGTCAGCAGGAAAAGTGGTTGATTCCAGTGAAATATCAACGACTTTTGATGACAGTGATATTTACAAGTACATTAGAAAACATCTAAATGTCAGGACTATACAGTTACCTTGTGACTGGTGTTCAGAGTAATAGCCAAGGGAGCAATAAGCGTGTTTTATGTGGCCTTTCTTGCACGTGGCTTTGTAGCATAATAGAGGCAGGTTTTTACAATTGCCAAGTGTGCTTGAAAGACGTTTGTAATTTGCTTTGTCTGTTGCAGCTTCCTTAAACAACACAGAGGTAGGATTTATATATAGTGCTTCTACGAGACATACAAAAAAGTAAAGGAAAATACAAGCACCATCATGGTGTGTACATGCCCTTCGGGACATGTCTACCGCCCGTTTCCTCCACTTTGCCTGGACTTTGCTTACCCTGTTGGGTTCCTCCATACGGTTGCAAAACGTGTACATTTCCAGCTTTGTTTCTGACCTGTGCATTCAAGGGTGAAGATTTCTTTCTCGAGTTTCAGTACAGAGCATCTTTACCATCATGTAGGTCCAGTTATTTTATAATTGAAATGGTGATTCATTTTGGAGCTTCTGTAGGAGTCTTTTTCAGAAGTCCCAAACCATGAAACTTTCTGTTCATCTATTCTCTGTGAATGCTAACTTAAGTGCTATGGGAGCAGAAAATATACTGTATAGGATTTTGAGGCTGCAGTGCTGGTTGAATCTTGCCTTAAACTGGTTTGGTAAAAATGTCAGTTCAGCCCCCGACCCTCCCCCACCACCGCGCCATCACCTCGCTCTGGTTCCGAATACTTGCCTTTAATGTCATTTGAAACTGGTTTGTTCGACTGCTTCAGGACAGCTGTCATACCTGCCTGAGTTAAAAAAAATCCAAGTACAACTGGCGAGTGTGTGTGTGTGGCCATTTCACACTGAAGATGCATGAACATAAGCAACATTTTTGGCCCTTTAGGCTTTGTCATTTCAAGAAAGGTAAAAGCACAACTGTAAGGCAAGAAAAAGATCTGTGGTGTGTATGGAGACATTTTTTGCTGTGAGTGATGGAACGTGTTCAAAGTGGATCGAAAGTTTCATTCTGGAGATTTCTCATGTGCAGTTGTTCCACAGGTCTGGCAGGCCAGTTGCAGTGGAGAGCCATCATGGGCAGATGTTAACTGAAGACAGACTATGTTTGGCACCTGGGAGACAGGCAATATACTCAAAGTATCCTAATCAAGTGTTGAAAATCATTTGCACCAGCACAGTTAGGTTAGTCGCCCTGACGTTTGGGTTCCACAGAAAAGTGGGTAGAAGGGGGGGGGACCCATCTTGATCACATATCCACAACTGGTTCTGTACTGAAACATAAGGAAAACATTCTGTTTTCAAAATAAATTGTGAGGGGAGGATGAACTGTTGATATTTTAGAATAATGTGGAGTGGGAGGAATTGAGGGCCAGCAAAGGAATCACCACCAGCCCCCTCCAAAGGGTGTTCTTCATTCACAAGAGGTGATGTGTATGTTGTGGACTGGGGAAGGAGTCCCGCAGAAGGAGCTTCTTGTGGAAACCCAGTGGGTTACTCCCAGCAAGTGCTGCTCCCTCTCAGACCAACCTGAAAGCACTGCCGGAGGGAAAGAGTCTGGAATCTGTCAGCAGAAGACAGGTAAGCTTCAGGATAAGGTGGGAGCACACATTCTCTTGGGTGACCATGGAGAAAAAGGTTCCGGCCTGGCTGTGCAGTCGTGATTCATCAACAGTACTTACCAGACCTTGTATCTTCTCACGGCCAATTAGTTTGGTCTTTCCGAATTTCTCTTAGTGGAGAGAAATTTTCATTCCCTGGAAGACTGCAGAAGGTACTTGGAAGAGTTCCCTGCTCTGAAAGATAACAAAATTGTGGGACCATGGAATGGTGTGATTATTTGAAAAGCAGCAGAGGGTAGTGGAACAAAATAATGATGACCTTGTGTAGTCACCATGTTTCACAGAAAATGAAAAGTGTGCCTGCATTGCATCTCACAGTAAAAAGCAAAGGAATCTTTCAGCCCAGCCATTAGTGGGATATGCCTTCCAAATTCAGTCACTGCTGCAGTTTAGTGGCCATTGTTGAGGATGACATCTTAGCGCAGTTCAGCAGGAAAAGTGGTTGAGTCTAGTGGAAGGAATATCAGTGACTTTTGATGGCAATGTTATTTACAAGTGCATTTTAAAACATCTATATGTCAGCACTGTCAAATTACTTTGTGACTGGTTTGCAGGTTAAGGGCAAAGGAAGGGATAACGTGTGTTACATGACATTTGTTGGAATGCGCTTTGTAGCATAACAGGGTCAGGTTTTTACAAGTTGTAAGTGTGTTTGAAAATTGTAATTTGCTTTGTCTGTTGCTGTTTCCTTAAATAAGGGGAAAATAAAATTTATTCAAAAGTCTCCATTCGGAAATAAAATAAAATAAAGTCAAATAAAATAAAATACAAGCACTATCATGTCATGTAAGTGGCCTTCCTGACATGTCTCAAGGTATCTTCCCTCTAGTGTGTCTTGGCTTCATTAACACTTTCGGTTCCTAAAATGGATGCAACTCTTGTGCAATTTGAGGTTTTGTGCCTAACCTGTGTGTTTAAAGGTGCAGATTTTGTTCCCAAGTTTCGGTATGAAGTATCTTCAGCATCATTCAGTTCAAATTATTTTGTAACTAAAATTGTGGTTCATTTTGGAGGTTCTGTAGTCTATTTCATAAATAGCAAGCAGGAGAAGTTCCCACCCACCTATTTTCAGTGAAGTCTAGCTTAAGTGCTGTGAGAGCAAAAAATATACTGTAAATGATTTCAATGGTGTGATTCTGGTAGAAGCTTTGTTTACACCCGGTTGGCCCAAAAGTCAGTTCAGCCCCCCACACCCTCACTGCCCTGCCCTATCCTGGGACTCTGGTTTGTGAAGTTGTCTTTAACTGTATTTGAAAGCATTTGGTAGAGTGTATCTTGGCGGATGTCATACCAGCGTTCATTTAAAGAAAAAACTCATCGAAACCATTGTGGCCATTTTGATACTGAAGATGAATGAACAATAGGAACACTTTTGGCACATTAGGCTTTGTCATTTTAAGAAAGGTGAAAACACAATTGGAATGCAAAAATAAAGATTTGTGGTGTGTATGGAGAAGGCACTGTAGGTGATGCAATGTGTCAGACGTGTTTGCGAAGTTTCTTGCCCAAGATTTCTTGCACAAAGGTGCCCCACGGGTCTGGCAGACCATTTGCAGTTCAGAGCCATCGAGCCCAAATGTTAAGTGAGGCTAGACCACGTTATGCCATGCGGGAGACAGGTGACATACTCAAAGTATCCAAATTGAGCATCGAAAATCACGTACACCTGCATGATTAGGTGAATCGCTTTGATGTTTAGGTCCCACTTAGAATTAAGCGGGATGGGGGGAACTTTCTTGACCTCATTCCCACATGCGGTTCTCTACAGAAACATAAGGAAACCGTTCCGCTTGCAAGCAAATTGTGAGGGGGGTATATTTGAGAATAATGTGGAATGGGAGAGATTGTGGGCAAATGAAGGAACCACCACCAGCAGCCCCTCCACAGGGCGGTCTTCATCGGAAGGAGGTGATGTTGCCTTGTGGTGACACCAGAGGGCGTCCTGTAGGGGGAGCTCCTTGGGGAAATGTGCAACACGTGCCGCCCCATCGGACTAACTGCAAGCAACGCCTGTGGGAGAGAGTTGAAGCAGAAGGCAGGGAAGTTTCAGGATGAGGTGGGAGAGTATGATTCTCTTTGATGACCGGGGAGAAACAGTTCCAGCCTGGCCACGCAGTCCTGATTCATCCTCAGTGCTCACCAAACATTGCACCTTTTCATGGCCGTTTAGTTCGGTATTGTGAATTTCTCTTAGTGGAGAGAAATTTCCATTCCCTGGACGACTGCAGAAGGCACCCGGAAGAGCTCTCTCCTCCTAAAGGTAACGGTGCTGTGGGATGATGGAAAGGGAAGTTGCCTGAAAGGTGGCAGAGGGCAGTGGAACTGAATGGCCATGATGTTGTGCAGTCATATTTTTTGGGGGGAAATGGAAAGTGTACTGTAATTGCATCTTATAGTAAAAAGCTAAGGAACCTCTCAGCCAAGCCATTTGTAGGACATGCGCTGCCTCTGCCGGTCTTTGCTGCCATCTCGTAGCCATGTTGGGAAATGACACCTTAGTGTATGTCAGCAGGAAAAGTGGTTGATTCCAGGGTGAATACTATTGACTTTTCATAGTAGTGTAATTTAGAAGTGCAGTTGAACACGTCCAAATACCAGGACTGGGCAGTTACTTTGTGACTAGTCTCCAGATATCGGCCAAGGGAGCGATAAGTGTGTTTTATGTGACGTTTCTTGGAATTGGCTTTGTAGAGTAATAGAGGCAGGTTTTTACAAGTGCCAGGTTTGCTTGAAAGTTGTTTGTTACTTGCATTTTTTCTTGCAGCTTCCTTAAGTAACATGGAGGTCAAATATATTAGAAATTCTCCATCAAGAAGTAAAAACACAGTAAAGTAAAATACAAGCACTCTCATTTTATGTGCGTACCCCTCAGGAAATGTCTACGGGCTCGTTTCCTCCCCTTTGCCTTGACTTTGTTTACTATTTTAGGTTCCTTATATGAGTGCAAAACTTGTCCATTTCTGGTTGCTTTTTTAACCTGTGCATTGAAAGGTGAAAATTTCTTTCTCGAGTTTTCATACAGAGCATCTTTACCATCATTGTTGTCAATTTATTTTGTTATTTTGTATTTATTTTTACTTTTTATTGACTCACCTTTATTTATTTTTAAAGTTTTTTATTGATTATGATATTATAGTTTTCCCAATGTTTCCCCTTTATCCCCCCTCTGCCCTGCACCCCAACCCTCCACTCTACCCCCCTTAGTTCATGCCCATGAGTTATACATGTAAGTTCTTTGAGTTCTCCATTTCCTATACCATTTTTTTATTTCTCTCATCTATTTTATGCATGCTAATTATGCTTCTTCTTCCCTGTACCTTTTTCCCCTATTTCTCCATCCCCCATACCTATGGAAATCCCTCCATGTGATGTCCATTTCTCTGATTCTGTTCCTGTTCTAATTGTTTGCTTAGCTTTTGTTTTCAGAAGTTAGGGTAGGGTTAGGGCTTCATTGTTTTTCTTTTCTTTTTGGTTCATTTGTCAACAGTTGTGAGTTTGTTGCCATTTTACCATTCATAGTTTTTGATCTTCAATTTTTTAGATAAGTGCCTTTAACATTTCATATAATAAAAAGGGCTTGGTGTTGATGAACTTCTTTAACTTGACCTTATCCCGGAAGCACTTTATCGGCCCTTCCATTCTAAATAATAGCTTTGCTGGATAGAGTCATCTTGGATGTAGGTCCTTGTCTTTCATGACTTCAAATACTTCTTTCCAGCCCCTTCTTACCTGTAAGGTTTCCTTTGAGAAATCAGCTGATAGCCTTATGGGAACTCTTTTGTAGGTAACTCTTTCCTTTTCTCTTGCTGCTTTTAAGATTCTCTCTTTATCTTTAATGTTGGGTAAGTTAATAATGATGTGCCTTGGTGTGTTCCTCTTCGGTTTCCTCTTTGGGACTCTCTGGATTTCCTGGGCTTCCCAGAAGTCTATTTCCTTTGCCAGATTACGGAATTTTTCCTTCATTATGTGTTGAAGTAAGTTTCCAATTTCTTGCTCTTGTTCTTCTCCTTCTGGCACCCCTGTAATTTGGATATTGGAATATTTAAAGTTGTCCCAGAGGTTCCTAAGCTTCTCTTCGTTTTTGTGAATTGTCGTTTCTTCATTCTGTTCCAGTTGGATGTTTGTTTCTTCCTTTAGTTCCAAATCATTGATTTCAGTCCTGGTTTTCTTCCTATCACTGTTGGCTCCCTGAATTTTTTGCTTTATTTCACTTTGGGTAGTCTTCATTTATTCTTTCATTTTGCAGCCAAGCTCAATCAGTTCTGTGAGCATTTTGAGTACCAGGGCTTTGATTACCTGCATTTTGATTGCTATCAGATAGGTTGGATATCTCCTCATCACTTAGCTTTCTTTCTGGAGTTTTGTTCTGTTCTTTCATGTGGACTATATTTCTTTGTCTCGGCTCACCGCTCTGATTGCTTTGGTTGACTGTTTCTTTAATTCCTTGGTTGTCGGAGTTCCACGAAGTTTGATTTTCTGGCTCTTCTGGTTGTTTATTGATTTCAGAGTTGTTGTTATTTTCCTTTTGGTTAGGTGAGGAAGCAACCAAAAGTCAGCAATCAAAGGTGCAAGGTGGCAAAGGGTTTCCACCTATGCCACCATCTTTGCTGGAACCTCAAAGAATCTGATATATATTTTTTGAAACTTGCCCCATAGTACAACATGGTCAATGTTAAAAAAAAAGAAACAAAGAGAAAAAAAAAGTAAAGTTCCAAGCATGGTTCTCTGCTGCCATCTCTTGTTCAATTGGGGAATAACACCTTAGTGCTGGTCAAGGAGGAAAGTGGTTGGTTCTAGTGGAACGTGGATGACTGTTGATGGCAGTGGTGTTTAGAAGCATATTTTAAAATGTCTAAATGTAAGTACTGTCCAGTTACCTTGTGACTGGTTTCCAGATTAGGGAAAAGGAATCAATAAACGTGTTTTATGCGCCCTTTGTTGGAACCTGCTGTGTAGTGTAATAGAGTCAGGTTTTTAGAAGTTCCAAGTGTGGTTGACAATCATCTGTCATTTGCTTTGTTTGTTTCAGCTTCCTTAAACAGTGAAGAAAATAAAATCTATTTAAAGTAAATTTTAACCCAAGAGGCTAAAAAATAAAACTGCTATCTTTTTATACCTAAAAATTGAACAAAAATGTTTGGCCAAACCTCTAATATGTGTCCCAAGTGTGCATCTGCTCTGCCATCTCATGGAAATTTGGGGGAATAACATCTTAGTACAGGTCAGCAGGAAAAGTGGTTGATCGTAGTGGAATATCAGTGACTGTTGATTTTTCAAAATACTCTTTCGTGGTACAAGTCTCAGGTCCCAATGTCAGTGACCAGTTCCTTGGAACCACTTTTTATGAGCATATCATCTGGTCCAGACACCAGATTTTGGAGTGCACCATTGGTTCCTTTCTTTGATTATATATTTAAATTATTCTTTGTGTTGACGGGAGAGACCTGGTTCTTCTTGCTGACACATGCAAAGAATTACATATCAGCAAATCTAGTAGTATGTAATCAGTTTATTAGTGGCCTGTTCCCATGGAAGAAAACAGGACTGAGTAGAATAGTGGGTGAAAGACAAAGTTTCAGGGCAAAGCAGGGTGACATAAGCAAGAGTGGCTGAAGACCAGGGTGGCAAACCCCTAGGCAGCCCGAGGCCAGGTGGCCAGAGGCCCAGTGGCCCAGGAGCCAAAAACTCCAAGAGCACTCTGAACCCCCAAGAGAGAGAGTGGGCCCCTTGTTCTGAGGACTTATACAGTGGGTAGGATGGGAGGGGGAAAAGTTACATTTTGATTAATGGGTAAATTCGGTGCCAGCTTTCCTGAGGGAATGTGACTACCCACACTTAGGTACGTGTGGGGGCCTGTTAGTCCGAATCCTTATTTGTTAATCCTGTTGTAAAACAAATATGTAACAGGAGGCAGTTAATTAAAATTGGGGCACTTTCCAAAGGTATTTATGGGCTCTTTTTGTAAGCATCAGGGACTCCCTCGTAAAACAGATAATGACCAGAGGTAGACAATTAACCAAAGTTGTGTTACAGGCTCTTTCTTTGGGCACCAGGGACCCTCTCCCATATTCAGGCCTTGGGATGAAAGCACAGTTTCAAGGTTTTCTTTCCCAGATAGTGGAAATGCTACATAGTATTTCAAGGACTTCCCTTCTTTTTTACTAACATAGTGTTTCTTGTGATGTCGGGACACCTGGCAGTATTATCAGACCAGGCTCAGGACTGCTGAGTTAGCATGTGAGACCTGTCTCCTTCCTCCTCCCTGCCTCGGTTTACTGTTTATTCTACCTAATTGGTAAAAGGCATTTTCTGGCAACCAGGGTGCTAAACGCTGGCCAGGAACAGTATTGTAGTCTCAGAGTTCTTCTTATGCTGTCTCCTGCCTCATTTGTATATATAAATGATATTAATTTCTGCATGTTATTTACCACATAATTTACTAAGCTGTATTATTTATAATAACTGTAAGTTGATATTCATGAGTTGTCAAGGTAAATAAGATATCATGCAATAATGAAGTTATGTTAGTTTAGCTGTATAAAACAGGAAAAAATAGTTAAAGCTTGGAATAAAACATGAAGACATGAATAGTTAAAAATGTATTGTTACAAGTTAATTAATAATTAAACAAAATAGTCACATGACTCTTAGCATTGTAACTGAGTTCAGGAACCGGAGCAATGGTATTTTAGAAATCAGAACTATTTTGTAAGTAAAACTGTGCCCCTTGTAGGTTATCTGAGGAACTGACAGTATGGCAAAGGTCCACATTTTGAAAGAGGAGAACGTTTGATGGTGAATTCTGGCATCTAAAGGAGAAAGATTATAAATTCTAACTTATTTTAAGAAACAGTTATTGAAGAGTGATTTATGGGCAATGAAAAGAGACAGTGACCCTCAGCGCTGTGGTTTATCACACTGTGGTTCAGTCTCTTAAGATGTCATATCTTCCTTGGCTTCTGAGCTGTCGTGGGTGTCTTCTTAGCCAAGGAAATTCCTCCCCAGTCTTTGTAAGATGGCTAGCATTTTTATTTATTTATTTTTGTTGTTGTTCTTCAGCTCTCAGCCTCCAGGTTGCCTGTCCAGAGAGAGGTGTGATTTCAGACCCAGGGTGCAGCGTGACATGCTGTTTGTATTCCAACTGACTCTTCATCCTGCTCCATCTAGAGTAGGCTTTCTCACTGCTATGGAAAATTCTTTCTCTTGGGAGATTTTTCTCTGCATTGTAGGTGCCTATTAGCAATCCTTACCTCTGTTCAGTGCATGCCAGTAACTCCCACCCTAACCCCACCCCAAGGACAGTATGGAAGGTCTCCATACCATGGGCCAAATGTCCCCTTGGGGGGGAAGTCAACCTGAGGTTGAAAACGACTGGTCTTAGAGCTGTGATCATCTTTGGAACCTGAGTGATCTGTCCTTGGTAAGAAGTGTTTTCACTATCATTCTATGCAAAATGTTTTCTAACTCCAATTGTGAATTAGTTTTGGGTGGTTATCTAGAAGTGTATTTCATAATTTATAAATATAATTGCTTTCTAGTTATCTGTTGTTACTGATTTCTTAATTAATGGCAGTGAAAGCAAGAAATACATATAAATTTCAATCCTTTGAAGTTTGTTGGAGCTTACTTTATATCACAATATGTTCAGTGTTTCAAAAAATTTCCAGGGTGCTTGGAAAGCACCTGTAATGTGCAGTTTGGGGGTGTAGTGAAGTACTTATGCACACTGAAGGCCATTTGCTTCTCATGTTATTCCTTTAATATTTTTACTATGTTTGTGGGCTTTATTAGTTCTGACACAGAACCTGAATGGTAGAGGTTTGTTATATCTCCTATTACAATGATTAATTTGTATATTATTCCATGCAGGTCTGTTCTATATAATTTTGAGTTGATGTTATTAAGTGAATAAAAATTTGGACCTAACTGGTACATTGAATGTACTGATAAGAAGTGCTCCTCTTTATTTGTAGTAGTGGCTTATTTTTTGCCTTCAAGTCTATTGTATGTTATATAATTTTTATTTGGTTAATGTTCATATAATATATTTTTCCCATTCTTTCTCTTTTTTAAGATTTTATTTATTTATCTTTAGAGGGGAAGGGAAGGAGAAAGGGAGAGAAATATCAATGTATAGTTGCCTCTTGTGCGTGCCCTGCTGGGAATTGGCCTGCAACCCAGGCATGTGCCCTGACTGGGAATCAAACTGCAATCCGTTGGTTCACAGGCCCACACTCAATCCACTGAGCTACACCAGCCAGGGCCTGTTTTTCCCATTCTTTCACTTTCGATCTCTTGGTATGTTTTAGATAGCTCTATATTTTATGTTAGTTATGAGTAACTATTGAAATCAATTAAAGACTTGATTTTGGTGGAGAATGTAATGTAGGGGGCCCAACATTTCTCCCATTCAGTTGCTCCAACATGTTTTATTACATCTCAAACGTTTCCCCAGAGATCTAAGGAGAGATCTGTGTCATAGAAAATGACCATGGCCCCTCATGTCATCGCTGCCTCATTTATGCTCTTCTGTGAGTGGGGTTTCTGACTCTCTCCTGTGAGTGACGTTGTCCTGGCTGTGTATGTCTGACATTTGGCTATTTTCACTTGCTAATCTGTGTTATGCCTGTTGGATTATTAGACCAGCCCAAAGATTCTCGAGGTTCCAGGAAAGGCTGTTTCCCCACCACATAAGCAAGCAGTCCGGTGTGTAATAGGAGGTGAATTTGGGGAGTGCATGTATGTCACCATTTACTTAAGTGAGAGTTAACAATTTAAGTAAAGTAACTGATTGTCAAAACTGAAGGACTATGTCAGTGAAATATGGAACAATGGAGTAATGTAGCTTCTGGATATAAAACTTCATGTAAAGTTTCAAAGGTGGCAATGAAGAGGGCCAGCATTCTGCACTGGGCGTGTCCATGTTACACTGGCCATCAGGAAAGGGAAGACTGGGAAATTCCTTAGGATTGTCATCTCAGTTCTTCCTGAGAGGTTCAGTCGCCACACTTTGGTGTAGGAAGAGCGCTTCAGCACAGTCACCTCAGCCTCAGCCAGTGAGACTCCCAGGAAGAGCTCCTTGACCCTCTTGCTGTGCTCCTTGTGTCTTAAAGTTGTGGATGTTGCCCAACAGAAATCGACCTGGCAGGTATGCTGCCTTGTTTTCCAAATTATCTGCAT
The DNA here is from genome assembly GCA_004027735.1 of Carollia perspicillata. Lineage (NCBI taxonomy): Eukaryota > Metazoa > Chordata > Mammalia > Chiroptera > Phyllostomidae > Carollia > Carollia perspicillata. The sequence continues at coordinate 25,174 of PVKM010017619.1, forward strand.
GTCCCCCACTTCACCTTTGAAATAGAAGACTCTGCTCTTCCATTTTCCAATATACCCCATATACTTAATACTATCTCATTATGTTTGGTATACACTTTGATATGAATTCCCCTTGCCCTTGTGTTAGACGTTGAATACCTCCCATTAAGCAGATTATGTCAATCTGATTGTTATCCCAGCTGTTAGAACTTAGAAGGTATGATGAAAATAATTTTTAATCCCCCACAGTGTTGGTGAACTGGCCATGTGACATTCATGGCTGGGACGCTCACTTCTGGAAAGTGCAGCCTCTGAGAGATCATGGACCTCTCCTGGCAAGAGTAAACATTATTATTTTTTTTTCTCTGTCAGCCTTTTGGTCTATTTCTGCAGGGCATGGTATAATTCAGTAGTGCTGAGAGCTATTTTCTTCCCTTGTACACTTACATTGGCGTGAAAAACTATTTGTGAGTCCAGCTGCTTGGACTTAGAGAGTCAGGGATGTTCGTTATCAGCTCCTGGCTCTGTTTACCTTGTGAGGACTCAGTTCCCCTCCTGCATCTGGCAACTGGGCTCCATTGTCCAGCTCCAGCTCTG
>PVKM010017620.1:0-25749 GCA_004027735.1 Carollia perspicillata
TTCCTTCCTTCCTTCCTTCCTTCCTTCCTTCCTTCCTTCCTTCTTTGTTTTTTCACTTTATTGTATTTGTCCCATTACTATTTACCTCCCTACTCCACCTCCACTCTCTCCCTCCCCGGCAATTTCCACACTGTTGTCCATGTCCATGAGTCCTTTTACTTTTTTAAAAAACCATCCACCCCCCCAACCCCCATCACAAGAGCTGTCATCCAATTTTCTATCTATGAGTCTGTCTCCATTTTGCATGCTTGTTCAGTTTGTTCATTAGACTCCACATATGAGTGAAATCATATGGTGTGTGTCTTTCTCTGACTGGCTTATTTCACTTAGCATAATGTTCTTCAGGTCCATCCATGCTGTTGCAAAGGTCACTATTTCTCATCTTTTTTAAGGCCAAGTAGTATTCTATTGTGTAACTATCCCATAGTTTTTTTATCCATTCATCAACTGATAGGCACTTGGGCTTCTTCCAAACCTTGGCAAATAAAAATAAAATAAAAAGAACTAGTTCATACTGACAAATTATGGTAGTAATTGTAATTTTGTTTTTTTTTTCTTTTCCTAGATCTGATAAATATATAATGTTTTTATTATGAAAGGTTGAGCAGAATAAGATTAGAAACTAAACTCTCTGATGTATATTCTTTTTATAGCATCACTTTCATAGTTAAATGTGTTTTGTAAAACTTAGAATATGTGTAATCCCTGTGCAGAAAATGTATGAGTTTGGTTGAAGCACTCTGAAATCCTATTGCTTAACTTGTGCTTTAGTATCAGATTATACAATTCGAATCTCTGTTGCACTGACAGAAAAATAAGATAAAAGTATTCCCTGGTTAGTGTGGCTCAGTGTATCAAGCATCGGCCTGCAAACCAAAGGGTCATTGGTTCAATTCCCAGTCAGGGCACAGGCTTGGGTTGCTGGCCAGGTCCCGAATGCGGGGGCACATAAGAGGCAACTACACATTGACATTTCTCTCCCTCTCTTTCTCCCTCTTTTCCCTGTTCTAAAAGTACATAAATAAAATCTTCTTAAACATATGAGCAGGAAACATTGTCCATCTTCTTTCATCGGCTTAATGAGCAAAGATAATAAAAACAAAAGAAGTATGAAAAGGCAGTAGATGGAGTCTTTATGGATGCATTCTATTAGATAAAGCAACTTAACAGGGAGGAAAGTGATCACTTAAAGGTAAAGATCACTTTCTGTTAGCAAGTTTGATAAATTGTTATCAGTCCAGGCAATTTGAGATAGTCTCTGAATGATGTAATTAGTAGATATATTGTGAGCTGTCAGGAAGTCCAGAGATCAATCACCCAGAGTCATCTCGATCCACACCTATTCATCTGTACTTGAGGCAAAAATCATAACAATGAGAATAACGGAGATTAAAAAATAACAAAAAAACAAAGTAAGAGGAGTTAAATAATGAATATAGATACTCAGTGTCTTGATTTTAATTAGTGAAATGTTCAAATTCATAAATATAAACAGAGTTCAATATGAGGTTTATCTTTATGTAAGCCTACAGTATGAAAACCAGAATGTAAAAAAATAAAAAGTTGAATGTTAGTTTTATAACTTAAAAACAATCAAAAGTTTTAAATACTATTGATTCAAATTAATGTGAATTTTATTTTATTTTTTAAAGATTTTATTTATCTATTTTTAGAGAGGGGAAAGGAGGGAGAAAGAGAGACAGACATCAATGAGTGGTTGCCTGTCATAAGCCCCTCACTGGGGACCTGGCCTACAACCCAGACATGTGCCCTAGACTGGGAATCGAACCTGAGACTCTTTTGTTCACAGACTGGCACTCAGTCCACTGAGCCACACTAGCCAGGGCTGATTTTAATATATATGTTTCAATTTAAGAAGTTCTTTAATAAATTACCTCAAATATAACAGTAAAAAGGGAAGAACATAGAATGTGTGTTTGATATATAATTTTTCTATATTTCTACTGGGTGAGTAGAAAAGGAAGAGATGTAAAGGACTTAGTTATCTCTGGATATATACATACAATATGAAAGAGTGCATGAGTTACTATGGTACTTGGTTTGTAATGCTTAAACTTGTAAATGTACAAAAAACAGAGAAGTATCATTTCACTACCCAGAGATATTTTCCATGTGTGGTAACTGAAAAACAAAACAAAACAAAAAACCATCATCCATGACAAATGGGAACCCTAAATACTACATTATGACTTTATTTCACATGCATAACTTTCTCTAATGGTGGTAGAAAAATTTAGAGAAAGGATATTATGCTCATAAAGAATCTGTTTCACTTGCTGAACAGACTCAATCTTCTCCTCACACAGGGCAACCAAGTTTAAATGTTTCATCAGCAATTCAATCTAATTCAACGCAACCAGACTCATCATCGTCCTCCCAGTAGTCCTGCTCCATCTGCATGCTTCTTGTTTTGTTTAATGGTATCATCACTCACCCAATCAACAATTTCAAAATCTTTAACTCTATTAATTTTCCTTCTCTCATCATGTCAGCAAATCCTGTTGGTTTTCTCTTGACAAAATATTTAACTTTCTTTATTTTTCCATCAAAGCAGCAATACTGGGGCCGACATGTTTTCATTGTTTTAGTGTTTTCTGGTAGACCTAACTTAGTATTTTAAAACATCCCTCACTCAAAAGTTAACAGAAAAGCATGGAAATGATAACACACCCAGGAAAGTGTTGTCTTTGGGGAGAAAGGAAGACGATGTGACCGGGGTAGATACCGAGGGCCTGTTTCATACCCTATATGTTTTCATATAGGGCATGTTTTCCTTTTCTTGAGCTGGGTGGTGGACATCCATGTGTTCTTTATGCTAGTGTTCAAACATTCTGTATGGCCGAAATACTACACAACTCATTTAAAAATATTTTTTTAACAAGAGTGAATGATTGTGATACACAAAATATTTGCAAGATGCAAAAATCACTAGATACTGACTGCAATGAGAAAGATATATTTTATTTTTCAAATTTTTTATTGTTGTTCAAGTGTAGTTGTCGCAATTTTCTTCCTACCACTTCCCCCAACCCCAGGCATCTACACCTCCCACCCTTAATCCTACCCCTCTTTGTCTTTGTCCATGGGTCCTTTATAAATGGTCCTGACAACTCTTCCCCTTTTTCCTCCATTATATCCTCCCACCTCCCATCTGGTTACTGTTAGTTTATTCTTAATTTCAATGTCTCTGGTTATATTTTGCTTGCTTGTTTTGTTGATTAGGTTCCACTTATAGGTGAGATCATATAGTATTCATCTTTCACCACCTGGATTATTTCACTTAGCATAATGCTCTCCAGATCCATCCATGCTGTTGCAAAAGATAGGAGCTCCTTCTTCCTTTCTGCTGCATCTTAGTGTAAATGTACCTTAGTTGTTCGACCCACTCATTTACTGATTGGCACTTAGGTTGCTTCTATCACTTGGCTATTATAAATTGTGCTGCTATAAACATTGGGGTGCATAGGTTCTTTTGAATTGGTGGTTCAGGATTTTTTGGGTATAATCCCAGCAGTGGGGTTGCAGGATCACCAGGCAGTTCCACTTTTAGTTTTCTGAGGAAATTTCATACTGTTTTCCACAGTGGCTGCACCAGTCTGCATTCCCACCAACAGTGGACTAGGGATCCCTTTTCTCCACAACCTCACTAGCACTTGTTCGTCGCTTTGTTTATGATGGCCATTCTCAACAGTGTGAAATGGTATCTCATCTTGTTTTTAATTTGCATCTCTCTGATGGCTAGTGTTGCTGAGCATCCTTTTATATGTAAAAATATTTCTTTGTAATGAAGAAATTTGATAGTTGTCCCTTAGTCAGGAGTCAAACTCAGCTATCACTAATATTGGCCATCTTTTCAGTGTAATGCATACCCTATAAGGTATTTCTTTCTAAAATACTTAAGCTCCAGAAAACCACTATAACTATGTGGTCTAATTTGGGAACCACTAGCCACTTGTGGCTGGCTGTTGAACAATTAAAATGTGAAAGACATTAAGAGTAAAAATGAAAGACCAAAGAACAACCTATCGAGAATGAGATTGTATGGCACAATTTTATAGGCTACTCTTTTATTTCTGATTTTTGCATTTTCCATATATTCTTCAATGACTTTAAGTATTGTTATACTAGGTCATAATAAATAAGCAAGTAACTTTTTCCAGCAAAAAAAAAAATGTGAGTAGTCCAAATTGAGATATGCTCTAAGAATAAAATGTACACAGAATTTCAATGACTTAACACAGAATTGTAAAATATTTCATTAATATTTTTGTAGTTATGTGTTGAAATGATATTATTCAGGATATATTGAGTTAAATAAAATATAGTTTTAAAATTTATTTAAACTTCTTTTTCCAATTGATTCTTAGTGTTGCTGCCTCAGCAAAACTTTTCTATTTTATCTCTAAATATAACTGTATTTGTTAAGGTTGAAATTCAGTTGTGTGTCATGGAACCCTGTAATAACATTTGCTTAATGGGTCTAGAACTTTCTTTATCTCTCATAATGGGCTAGTTTTTCTCTGCTACCCAGGAAACTTATGGCACTCTCGCTCTTTCTTCTTTAAGGATTTTATTTATTTATTTTTAGAGAGAGGGGAATAGAAGGAGAAAGAAAGGGAGAGAAACATCAGTGTGTGGTTGCCCCTCACTCACCTCTTAACTGTGGACCTGGTTCACAACCCAGGCATGTGCCCTGGCTGGGAATCAAACCGACAACCCTTGCTATTGTACCTTGCTACAATACCTTGCTACTGTATTTTCCTTTTCAATATTTGTGTTTATTTTATCATTTTAATAGAGAATATTTATTTATCATTTTGCCTCTAAATTAATTTATTATCAACTTGATGAACTTCAAAAAAGCCATTATGAATTTTGGTTATATGGAATAACATTCTGTAAGCCTTGATATTTGTATGATATAATTTTGGTCAATTTGGGAACATTGCATGTATCTTTGCATATTTTTATATATGTTGAGAATTTTAAAAGTGGTATTTGGTACTTAATTCACCTATTTCATTAGATTACTATTGACAATTTTATAATTCTTGATGATATATAATATGTTATTTAAAAATATGTTTCAAATATTTTATTTACTTATTTTTAGAGAGAGGGGAAGGGAAGGAGAAAGAGTGGGAGAGAAACATCAGTGTGTGGTTGCCTCTCATGTGTCCCCTATTGGGGACCTGGCCCGCAACCCAGGCATGTGCCCTGACTGGGAATCAAACCGGCGACCCTTTGCTTCACAGGTCCATGCTCAATCCACTGAGCTACACCAGCCAGGATATTTTAAAATATTTTAATTTATCACTGCAACAGATTTTACTAGTGTATAGGTAAACTAAAATTATTAAAAATATTTATCTGGAATGTGGTCATCATAATGAATTTCATTTAATTCTAGTATTATATCTCTTTCTTTCTTTTTGTAATTAGTGTGCATTTATTATCTTTTGTTGCTTTTGTTAACTAGAACTTTTAATTTTTCAACAATAATTGTAATGTTTTCTTTAGGAAATAATAGTTCACTTTAATCATGATAAGGATATTTACCTCTTGTGCTATTTAGTGACTACAGAGAGTGTATTGCTACTGGGCTGTGAAATGTTACTGACACACTTCTGTTTCTTAGTGGAATTGAGAGTATAGATTTCTATTTCTAAATTCTGATACGGTTTTGAATTTGGTTACCTTGGAGACTGACTCTCTACCCTTGCTGGGAAAAAAGAATTACTTGAAAGTTCCTGTTGTTTCCACCTTAGAACAATTGAGAAAATAGCAGAGTTCCTTTTGAAATATAATCATAGTTCAAAATGTGTACTATTAAATTCACCAGTAATATAAACTCCACATCATCAACAATGACGTTCTGCTATTAACAGTCTACATTTATTGAATGCATATTCTGTGACTGGCACTATACTAAGGATTTACAGAGATAATTTCAATCCTCCCAAGAAAAACAAACCAAGAAAAATTTATTTGCAAAAATATATGCACCCTTGTGTTCATTTCAGCATTATTCATGGTGGCCAGGACATAGAAACAGGCAAAGTATTTTTCTGTAGAGGATTGGATACAGATGATGTGGTACATATACACAATGGAATACTACTTAGACATAAGAAAAGATGAAATACTGAATTTGGGACAACATGGGTGGACATTGAGAAGATCTTGCTAAGTGAGATGTCAGCCAGAAAAAATCTAAGAACCATATGATTTCACTCATATGTGGAACATACAAAGGAAAATGTATCTGTAATCTGGGAAAATATTTAAATGGTATTTTAAACAATTTCAATAAATTACACTCCTACTTTCTCTCTCATCTTATTAAATCCTTTCACTTTGACATATGTCAATTTGTCAATAAGTTCATTAAAATATATATTTATTTTAGTAAACATGTAACAAGTGACCTTACTAAAAGATCTCTTTCTTTAATACCTAAATATGAAGATTACTTTGGCATGTGGCTTGATTATGGGTTGGTTACTCCCCTCCAGCTTTATTGAGATATAATTAACATTGAAATTGCATAAATTTAAGGTGTACAATATGATGGTATGATGCACATATACTGAGAAATACTTACTACGATAATACTAGTTAACACATCCTTCATTTCACATAATCGCCAATCTGTTGCTTTTGTTATGCTGAAAACATTGAAGATCTACCCTCATAGTCATGTTCAAGTATACAGTATGGTGGTGTTAACTAGAGTCACCAGGCTAAACGTCACACCCCCAGAATCTGTTCATCTCATCCCTGGAAGTTTCGATGCTTTGACCAACATCTCCCCACTTCCCCCACCCACCAGCTTCTGACAACCACTTCTACTCTCTGTTTATGTGAATTCAGCCTTTTTTACATGCTACGTATAAGTGGGATCATAGAATATTTGTCTTTCTCTGTTTTCTGACTTATTTCACTTGCCTCACCCAAGTGAGACCTCAAATTTCATCCACATTGTTGGAAATGGCAGAATTTACTTTCATTTATGGCTTCATTAATATTCAATGTGCATTTATATGTACTAGATCTTTCTCTTTCTATCTCCGTCCCTACACCACACGTTTCTTTACTCACTCATCTGTCAGTGGACTCTAAGGTTGTTTCCATGTTTGGCTACTGTGAATAAAGCTGCAATGAGTATGGGGGGTAAAGATATCTCTTTAATAGACTGATTTTTGCTAGATCATATGGTAAATTGATTTTTAACTTTTCAAGAAGCCTCCATACTCTTTTCCATAGTGCCTCTGCCAATTTCATTCCCAACAGCAAAACAGGATTCTCTTTTCTCACATCCTTGCCAGCGTTTGTCTTCTTTATAATACCATTCTAACAGTTGCAAAGTGATGTGTCATTGCGGTTTTGATTTGTGTTTCCCTGGTTATTAGTGAAGTTGAGCACCCGTCCATGTACTTGTTGGCCTTTGTATGTCTTTGGAAAAAAGTCTGTTCAGTTGCTCTGTCCAGTTATTAATTAGATTGTTTGTTTTTTGCTTCTGAGCTATATGAGCTCCTTATGTATTTTGGATATTAATTCCTTATCAGATATTTGATTTGGAAGTATTGCTTTCATTTTATTTGGTTCTTTTCATTTTGTCAATTATTTCCTCTGCTGTGCAGAAGGTTTTTTGTTTGATGTAGTTCTACTTGTTGATTTTCACCTTCATCAGTTGTGCTTTTGATGTGAAATTAAAAAAAATATTGTTCCCAAAGCCAATGTCAAGGAGTTTTTTTTCCCTTGTTTCTTCCAAGAGTTTTACAGTTGCAGTTCTTGCATTTAAGTCCTTAGTACACTTCAAGTTAATTTTTCTGATTGGTGTGACATAGTGGTCAATTTCATTCTTTTGCATGTGAATATCCAGTGCTCCTAATTCCACTTCTTAAAGAGACTATCTTTCATTAATGATTAGTCTGGACTACATTGTCAAATGTTACTTCATCATGTATGTGTGGGTTTGCTTCTGGATTTTCAGTGCTGCTTTATTGGTCTATGTGTCTGATTTTTATAAACTTATATAAAAGCATGAAGGTGATCTTCTCTCCTTGGTCCTTGCCATATATATATACACACACACATGATATACATAGTATATATATTTATTTATATACATACACTACATACACATTTTATATGTATACATACATAATATAATATATATACATATATATTCCCTTTTTAATAGAGATTAACATTTTAGTTATTCGCTAAACCAATAAATGCTTTCCCAAATCCCAGTGAGAGTGACTATGATAAACTTCTCTAGTCATCGTACCACAGGTAGAAATGGCAGCTTCAATTCAAAATCAGGCTACTAAGTGGTAAGTATGCAAGAGTCCACATTCACCTGCCACGATTCATCATGGTTGTGTTAAAGCCATATAAGCGAATTAAATGTGGATATCTCGGGATCACAGCTACTACATCTTTCATATTGGTGGCAGTAAAACTAATCTGTTCAATAATTCTGGGGATTCAGTGTTGCTTTTTATTTCAGTCTTGTTGGAATGACAGACAGGTTCAGTTTAGTTTCCTCTGGCTCTCCTGTACAAGTCTGCAAACCAAGACAAGAGAGGATTTATCCCTAAATGTATTTATCCCACATATATGCATTCTATATATATTCTATATTTTACTATGTACACATATATTCTATATGTATATATTCACCTGAGAAACTCTCTTGAACTTTACTTATGATTTTAATGATTAGAGATATATTGATAATTGAACTTCAGACCCAAGTGAGACCTATAATTGCAAACACTCGAGGAATATTATAATTAACCTGCAACAATGGCAGAAAGCAATGGTTTTCTTGGAGCCTCTCATTGCTGGTGGGCACATTTTTGTACCCTTCTGGTTTGCTAAGGTTTCAGCCCCCAATGAGAGTCTGCACTTAATCTGGAGTTCTCAGGTTCACCCCAAATTTTAAAAAGTCCACGTTTTAGTCACTTTTCCCTAAACTGAATGTTAGATTTGCCCATAGGACAGTCTCTGCTTTACTGTTTTATAATTTCTGTGCTCACAAGTCACCTTTTGTTGTTTTTATTTTACTTCTTTGGTGGGCGCACTGAGCAGCTTGCCGTATTTTCTTCCAATCTTACCAATGTATTAGCTCTTATGTTTATTGTATTTTATGCTGTTTAGCTTTATTGTGTAGACTGACATTCTTTTAGAAGCCTAATCATAACTAATAATAAAAATTAAATACATATTTTGGTAAAACATATGTTTGTATCATTAGTATCTATATTTTAGTTTTAATATAAAATATAGTAAAGCAAAGAAGGAAGAACTACAACATAGTTCCCCAGAGAAAAATGCACTTATAGGAGACTGTTATGAGTGGCTTGGGCCCAGCTCTTACTCAGAAATGCACAGGACCCACGCCCACGGATAGGTTCTCCCGTGGAGAATCAGGCCTGCACTGTACCTAGACTGCAAGGAGACTTGCTTTTGCTAAAACTCCCTCACCCTGAATTGAGGCAACAAACATTTACTGCAAAGTAACTTCCTAAAATCCATGCAAAACCTTCCAAGGATGAGTGTAACTACTTCAACCACTTTTCCCTTTTCATTCACAAATATCCTTCTTCTGTCATGGGATTAGTGGCATCCTCTCCTTTGTCGTCTGTAAAACGTAACCACCTAAAGGGCACCTGTGCATGGTAAATGAGGACCTTCATGTAATGTGCCCAGAAAAGCAATCAAAGTCAATGGAGTCAAGGGCCTTGAGTCGAGGATCGAGGCTTTTGCTCCTGTTGAGAGAGAAGCCGCCTACCCTTCCCCTCCACAGGATTTGGTAGTCCGTGTCAATTTCTTTTGTTTCAGCTACAACGCGGTGGACCCCACAAGCTGGGGTCCCCAACATACACTAAATTTAGTTTAGTTTCCTTACAGTCTCATAATCATGAAAAACTATATATGGAGTCCCTATGCTGCCTGGCCCCACCTGCCTGGTACTACTGATATATTTCAAGCAGTTCAACCAATCTTCATGCCCATAGTCTTCATACATTTCGTTATCAATAAATCCCATAACTTCTTAATAACCCTACAGTAGATTTGGTAGTATGCTTAAGCCATAGCTTCCCTTTCTTTTACTTAAAATAATTCTGATTTCATTAGATACCCAACCTTTCTGCAAGGAGCAGGAGTATCCCATAGGCATTCCAATGGCAAATTGGAAACTAGTAATATGCTCTCCAGCAGAAATCTTAGTTATGCTCAGTCATTTTGCTTGCTGGTAATTTTTTGGGGGATAGAAATATAGCAAAATTTAAACCACAGATAATCGTGAAGTTTGCTTTTGGAATTTTTCCCTTTGTAATCAGTAATAATATCCAGAAACATTTCTGGTTCTACAATTGATGTGAAGGAGAATATAGGTAATCCTGACCATTCTTGGCCATATTCGATGCCTGTGGATAGAAGCAATTTTAGGGTCATGTTTGTGCTGTGGCCAAGAGAGCTGAGAGGTAGTAAGGCTTGAGTCTTTATATCAATAAACTACAGGATTGATGAACACAGAAAATCACCTTTCTTCTAGACTTCTTTTATGTCAGCTTCTTCATAGTTACCATGTGTAAGCTATTTGAATCGGGGTTCCTTGAGTCAGCATCTTAAATGAATCAGATATTTGTATGAGAAGTGCAACATTGAAAATAACATTGTAAAATATGGCATTGCTTGAGTAAAATTGGTACGGGACAATAAGGATCTTAATTTTCTGCCACAGGAATCTGAGAATACTGACATTCTATAGAAAACTTTTGTTTTACTGTTGTCTATTGAATATTAAGACTTTATACCAACTCTTGGTGATAGATGAGTTATCATGAGTCTTAGTATATGACAAATTTATGAATTTGACTAGTTAAATATTTTCTATGGTATTACATGACATCCTAAAATACAGAGGAAACTTTTGTCTGCAGGTGACTTGTTTGAAATATGAGAATGGAACATTTGTTTCTAAGAGAGTCTACCTTTATATATGGATTTTAATCAGAACCATTGAATGTTTGGCAATCAGGATACTGGAGGGTTTATCCAAGTTAAATCTTGGCAGGAAAACAACATAAAAACTTGAGAATTTGGGAGAAAATATGATTAGAACAAATACCCTCCTAAGCATCTCCCGTAAAGCATTGTGTGACTGATAAAGGGGACGCCTTGATTCTTGTAACAATATAGCCCTCCAAAGCAAAGATGTCCCTTCCAGGGGTGATTGGCTAAATCATCTGGAAGATGAGATGAAGAGGAAAGGGAAACATTTAACTAAGGTTTCATGGCACAAACAAAACACAGAACTTGTTATGATAAACCAGAAACTTCTAGATTCATAATTCCAAACAATTTCCAATCATGTAGTTTTGGTTACTGAGTTGCTAGAAAACAAGTAGCATAGACAACAAATGTTGAAAGAACTGCATTACCAAAGTAACCCCAAGCTTGGTTAGAGTGTACGAGTATTAAACCTTTTAAATCAAACACCAGTCCCAAGAATTTTCATCTACAGAAAGCAGGTTGTTAGTGTAGCGCTGCACCCTGAAGGAACTTTCCTGTAATGTCCACTGTACGTATCACAGAGACGGCAGCCACGACTGCATCCTGAGATGGGTGGGGGAACAGAAGCTATCAGATTCACAGCCATGCGCATCACCCCCGGCAGAGTGGGGAGTTCTCGGATCCCTAACAAGTACTAGACATTATAAATAACCACAAACGTGCCCACTGTCTCCCTTCACAGAAGAGAGCGTTATTGTAATGGTCATGTTTTTTGCCCCTTTGTGTACATTTAAGGTGGATATTTCATCCCTCCGTGAGATGTCTCTGAATTGTTAGGAGCTAGATCTGGGCATGCCGTCTCGCAGAGGATTGCACACTACCCAGCATTCTCACATTTCAGGTAATTGCAATAATTGGCTTTTCAATTATTCAACTACATAATTGGAATAATTTGGATTTTCTCCTTTTGGGGAGGAACTGAGGTGTATTACATGTGGACATGAATGCTTTACAAGTATATTTTTAGAATGTATAACTGAAAATATATATGTGGAATAAGTACTGTATTTTTCAGATTATAAGACTCACTCCCCACCTCCACCCCCGTGGCGAATTTGGAAGGAATAATGGTTGTTAATGCTGCTGTTGAGATCTGTTTACATTTACATTGGTGAAATAGTATGTTATTTATGTTCTTAAATATTTTACTATATTTTTGCTTCAATTTTTGTTCTTATTTTCCTCCAAAACCCAGGTGCATCTTATGGTCCAAAAATACAGTATTTGGGTAGCCAAAGAGCTTGTAATATTGGATTTTTATAGTAGCTCACCCATCCATATTCCATTTCCGCCCTTTCATTCCTCTACTAGAAACTGAACCCATTTTCCCCAAGTACCCACTTATTCTCTGAACTTAGATAACTTAATAGAGACTAAGTGATCTCAGTGCAGTCTAAGTAAGTCAGTGTAGTCAAATGAAATAAAGTGTAGTAATTAGAAAACATTTATCTTTCTGCCTGTCAGTAATGGGTTGGATAATAGACATGGGATTATTCTGCACTGAGAGTTGAGGAGTCCTCTGAGGACTTCTGGGAAAGCCCCTTGTTCTTCAGCAAAGAACCCAAGAAGGGGAGTGCGCCTCTGACACTGATTCCTACCGGCAGTCGCCTTGTAGCCCTGAGGGCAACCAGTCTTAGCACAAAGCCTGCCCTGAGGAGAGTAGAGTTGAAGAATAAAACGAAAGACTTTGATGATCTCATTAAGTCAGGTATTCAATGAGCTTAGAAATCTAACTTCCAATTCTTTGAAATAATACACTTGCGCACTGTTTTAGCATGTTTAAAACAATAAATGTTCTCATTGCCTTAGCATGTTTGTATAAGACATCCTATCAATTAAGCCAAAATCATTCTAAATAATATAAACCTATTCCTCATTTATTCCCTCTGGGAAACCTGGACGGTGTCTGTGAAGATCTGTATAGGACAGTTTTCCAGGAGTCCTGTCCCACTTTTCAGGCATCTCTGTGGTCCATTCTTACAGGAAACTAAGTGCTTTTTACTGCATTCTGTCACCTTTCTGAGGACTCCATGTGAAACAGAACAGTCCGTACATGTCTGACCCCATTTCTGGACTATTAAAATACTTAACCAAGTGCCTTCAGGTTTTCTCGAAGAACAAAAAATTATATGGGTCATTTATATTAATGACTGGACCGCTCATGATAGAATATTCTACTTCATTTGCTTTTGTCAATAGGGAGAGTTGAGTGCTCAGTGGAAAATGATAACAAAAATATATAATATTTTCTTATCCTTGAAAATGGTAATGCTTTTTTTTTAAATATTGTATTTATTTATTTTTAAAAAGAAGGGAAGGGGAAGGGAAAAACAGGGAGAGAAACATCAAAGTGTGATTGCCTCTCACATGCTCCATACTGGGGACCTGGCCCTCAACCCAGGAATGTGCCCTGACTGGGAATCGAACTAGCAACTCTTTGGTTTATGGGCCTGCACTCAATCCACTGAGCTGCACCAGCCAGGGCTGAAAATGGTAATGCTGTTAAATATTGCTTCTAAAATATTATGTATAATAAATGCCTGGAATTCAATCTTATGCATGAATTTTAATTTATTCACCCTTCCCCAATTTTTATACTTAGGTTTTATTTTGTGTTTTGCTATTGGAAGTAAATATTCTATGAATATTTTTATACAAGATCAGGATTATTTAATAAAGTATTATTTGAATGTCTGTCTTGAACCAAATGCTTACAAGAATATATATTTCAGGGTTAGTGCTCAGTATTTATTACAAAATTTGGTTCCTGTCGTCACTGAGCTAACAGAGTAGTGAGGAGCAAAACATAAAATCTCACAATGTCATGTTTTTGTGATAAATGTTACCCAACAAATGTATAGTATTTGAGAAGAGAATGGGCGTGAGGAAGAAAATGTGTTTTGCTTTAAGAAAAAAATCATTTCAGAGAAATTAACACTTATTCTGAAGTTTGAGTGAGTGGCAGAGGAGAGCGGGGTTTCCGGGAAGAAGAAACATCTTACATGGACGTCAAAGTGTGGGAAAGAGCTTTCTGCACTAGAGCACCGGGAAGGAAGGCACCGTGTTTGGAAGAAACAAGAACATACACAAGATAATGGAAGAGAAATGTGAAAGAACTGGAGTGTGCAAAATTCGGAGTATAGCAGGAATGTACTGCTGTGCCAACGGCGCATTTGTTAGGATTACATCAGCCACTGTACATACTGAAAATTATCTGATACGGGGAGTTACAGTCTCACACTATATTATTCTTAGTTACCAAAGCACAAGGAAACTCAACATCAATTGTTTAATAAATTTATAAATAATAAATTGTCTGGAGTAGGTAGGAGGATAATGTACCCAAATGAACACCCAAGTTTCTGATGTGTAGAGCTGGAGGAATGATTGTAAAAAAGAAATAAAATGTTTAATTTAGAAAAAAATGAAATGAAATGTAATAATTAGAAAACATATAGAATAGCCTCATGTATTTTTTATCTATTTTGTACATTTTGATCTACTGGAAAATTCCAAGAGAGGCAATGAAAATAAATACAATAATAATTAAACTTTCCATATACCCTTTAAAAATAGCATCAAACATTTTCTGTAAATGGCCAGAAAGTAAATAGTTTAGGCTTTGGAGTAATATGCCATCTTTGACTGCAGAAATCTACCAGGAAATAGAGTTGGTCAACAGGTAAATGAATGAAGCAAAACACCACAGGTAAATTGAAAATTTACTATAAAGTATTATCTGGAACTCAAACGCAATAAATTTGAAAACATAATAAATAAATTCTTTGTAAAATAATCACCTCAATTAAAATCAGTTTGTAAATACAGAAAATGAAGTCACATTTATTAACATAAAAAAACAGTGAACTATCCAAAGAAGAAAGTACGGTGATGAATGTTAACTAGAGTTAGTGTGATCATTTGCAATATATACAAATATTGAATTATATTGCTCTATACTCCCGAAACTTCTATATATCAATTATATCTCAGTAAAAATAAAGAAAAAATTAATTTTATTTATTTCTACACAAAAACAATGAACACTCCAAAAAATAAAAAATAAAGAACACTCTTATGAACAACAATAAAGAATAAAATAATAATAAATGTAACCAAAAAATGAGACAGTTGCACATTGAAAATTGTAAAATAAAAATATAAAATAAATTAGACACACACGAATGGAAATTCCATGTTTATGAATTGGAAACATTAATATTGTTAAAATGTCCATACTATATAACACCAATGGCATTTTTACAGGAATGGAAAAACTGAAAAAAATTTTAGTATTCATGTGGACCTGCAGAAGAACCCAAATACCCAAACCAACATTGAACAAAAAGAACAAAACTGGAGGCATGACACTTATTGATTTCAAAATATATCACTAAGCTACAATAATCAAGGGTGTGGTACTGGCACCTGGCACATAAATGGACGTGTAAGTCAATGGAACAAAACAGAGAGCCCAGAAACAAATGTATGTTTCCAAGATCATCTTATCTTCAACCAAGATGTCAAAAACACACAATGGGGAAAGGATAGTAAATGGTGGAGAAAAAAAACTGGATGCCTACACATAGAAGAGTTAAATCGGACCCTTAATCTCACACTGCGTTCAAAAATCAACTCGAAGTGTTAAGTGTAGAGCTGAGTCCATAAAATTGCTAGAATAAAAGATAAGAAAAAGCTTTCTGACATTGGTCTTGGCGATGAATTTTTAATATGATGCAGAAAGGACAGGAACAAAGAAAAATATATGAGCTGGCTTTTTAATTTATCAAATTAAAAAGCTCTGTATAGCAATGAAAACAACAGCATGAAATGGCAACGTAAGATCAGGGGGGAAATATTTGCAAAGTGTACACTCACTAAGACTAACATTCCAACTACATGAGGAGCTCATATAATTCGATGACAAAAAATTCCCAAATAAACCAATTTCACAAACAGGCACAGGGTGCAATAGACACATCTCAAAAGAACACATAAAACTGACCAAAAGGTATATGAAAAGGGGGCCCCAAATTACTAATTATCAGGGAAATTCAAATTAAAACCACAATTAGATAATGCCTCAAACCAGTTAAAGTATCTTATCAAAAACATAAAAGGTAACATGTGTTGGTGAGGGTATGGAATAAAAGAACCCATGTACGCCTGTTGGCACATAGAAAATAGAAGGGAAGTTTCCAGGGTCAAAGTGAGAGGGTGAAATGAGAGGCTGGTCAAAGAGGATGAAGTTTCAGTTACGCAAGATGAGTAATTTCCGGAAATCTAATGTATCACAGCGTGGCTGTAGGTCATATGGTTTTATATCCTTGAAACTTGCTGAGAGCATAAGTTTTAAGTGTTTCTACCATACACACATAAACAAGTAGTAACAATGCACAGTGGTAGATATATTTATTATCTTGATTTTGGTGATTATTTTATAATTTTTACATATGTCAAAACATCACATTTTACACCTCAAATATACAACTTTTATTTGTTATACAGTAAACTAAAAAAAATAAGCTGAAAAAATAAGACCCCAAAAAATTAGGTGAAGATATTTGTATCATTAACATCTCTATATAAACTTTAAGTAATAGTTAATTCTAGTCATATTTAACCCATTCCAGCCATATAATAAAATATAAATTTTTTCATTCATTTCACAAATGAGAATATAGCAACCTTTAAAAAGTATGGTTTAAACCTAGACCTATATCAAATGTAGTTGACTTGTTTCCATACACTGTGAATTTAGTATAATACAATATAATATAATATAATCAATATCATAAAGTTAATATAATATAATATAATATAAAAATGTAGGAGAGTATAATATGGTATAGCAATGTATTATTTATTGCAAGATGGAAAAGTTAGTTTAATGGCAGGAATGCTATCAATACATTTCATTATTGCCATAAAATAAAACATAAATACCTTTCTTCAATATGCACAGGCAATTTCTTAGTAGCATTTAAAAATCACTTGTAATAAAATGTTTAAGCAAAATGGAAATTGTAATCAAAATCATTTTAAATTTTAATAATAAACACCATTTTAGATAATGGAACTATAAAGACTTCACCAAGGAAGAACCAGGATTAAGACAGGGAGGATTATCATTCACATTATTATATGCATCCTGTTACAATCAATAACATTACAAGAAATAGTCTTAATAAAGACAAAAATTGAAGAGATAAAGCCTTTGATATGAGTTTTATACCTACAAAAACTGAGACCCAAATAAATTTTTTAAAAATACAATAAAGAATCTATGGAAATTGAATGGATGCAAAAATAATTTATAACGAAGACTTTCTATTAGCAGCAGTAATAGGATTTTTTTTAAATCCATTGAACACAGTGGAAAAGTTATATGATTTTCAAATAAACTTAAAGGAAAAGTACCTGACTTTTATGAAGAAAGCCATACACTTTTATTGAAGGATATAAACAAAGGCCAGAACGAATGGAAGGAACATAATATAATTTTGACAGAAATACATATATATATATATATATATATATATATGTCAATTTTCTTCCAAAACGATATTAAAAATTCAATGTGATTCTAATTTGAAATCCATGTTTAGAGTTATGCTGTGACCTAATGCCAATGTGAAAGATTTTCCTTGCTTGTTTATTTTTGTTTGTTTGTTTACAAGCTGGGAATGTGTGTGTTTTGAGGAGAAGCTTATACACAAACCAGGCATGAGTCGAGGAGGGGAACTGTCCTGGGCTGTCAGTGTTTGTGGGCGGTGGAGAGCCGGCCTGACAAAAAGCCCAGGGGCAGAAGTTTTCTGAAAGTTGGCTCAACTCACACGGTGGTTCCTAGCAACCAGGCCCGGGACACAGGCCGCGCGGAAGGGGGAGACAGGGTTGCCTCTGTGAGCCGAGAGCTCTACCACCAGGGGCCCTACCTCTAGGCCTTCCAGTGGCATTTGGTCAGCTGTTGTCAGGACATAACTTTCTCAGTGATCAACATTCAAGCACTGTTCCCGGTGTGATCTAATAAAAGGGCTCCAGTCCCACGTCTGAAATTCTGACCAACCACCACCAGCCACAGAAATGATTGTAAGGGAACAATGAGGTGGGGATCTTCCAGGTTTTCACATGCAATATAGTTTAAAACAATGAACACAACACTGTAGACAAAGCACTTAATTGTAATGAGGTTAAATCAAAGACACATTCAGAAAAAAAGAAGCTGAGAGATTTTGTTGCCAGTAGAAGTGTATTAAAGGGATGACTTAAGGATGTTCTTCTGGTTGGAGGGAAACACCACCCACTGGAATACATATCTATAGGAAGGAATGAAAAAGACAGACATTGTAATTATCACTTTAAAAACTAGCATTTTTCCTACTCTTAATTTAGTTGAAAAATAACTGTTTATATGAAGCCAAAATATATGGTCTAATTTTCTGCAGGCAATAAAAAATAATAAAAATGTATAATAAATAGAAATCCATGAAATTATAGAGTTTGATATAAATACAATTAAAAAAGTTTTTGTGAAAAATTACATCAATAAACTCCTAACCTAATCAATATAATAGAAGAAAATGCATTCAT
Source organism: Carollia perspicillata (assembly GCA_004027735.1). Classification (NCBI taxonomy): domain Eukaryota; kingdom Metazoa; phylum Chordata; class Mammalia; order Chiroptera; family Phyllostomidae; genus Carollia; species Carollia perspicillata. Next base: position 18,706 of record PVKM010017620.1, read on the forward strand.
TGCATTTAAGAAAATGTAGAAAAGGAGGGAAATAAAGGGAGGGAGGAGTAGGGGTGAGAGGTAAGGGCTGAGGGAGGGAAGAGGGGAGAGAAAGAGAGAGAGAGACACCAGTACTAGGAAGTCAAAGTATTACTACAATTTTGCAGATTGGAAGAAGGAAGCCCAGAACCTGCAATGAAACAGAAATTAAAAAAGACTATCTTTTGAGAAAGATCAAATACTGAGATTTTTGGTAATGTAACAACAGTGATGTAATCCTTAGATTTGGCAAAATGGGATTTGTTGGGGTCCTCCAAAGAGTCTTTTTACTAGAGTGAGAAGAGAGATACCAAACTGTCGTTAGTTGACTAGTTATGTGGGCGATGATTTGAAAAATATTTGTAGGTAAGCTAGCTGGTGCAAGAAGTTTGGCTGTGGAGTAGAAGAAAAGAATACAGTCTACCTGGAAAGGGATATGCAGTCAGAGTATCCCTTTTAAAAGCAAAATATGTTTACACATCTGCAAAGAAGTTGACTAGTCTGCAGAGCATTATTTCCCCTGTTCTACCAAATATACATGGAGATGAATAAAATGACATCAGTTGTTTTGATCATCTTAAAATCTTGCTGCAAAGAACTAATAATTTTTGTTGAATGTATCTAATGTTATTTTGTTTGTTTATTCTCATATTTATGTCAATAATAAGGGGACTGAAGGATTTATAATTGTAGCTTATTGATAATAGCATTCACAATGGACTGACAGCCAATTAGTCAAAGATTAGTTGAATAAAGAAAAACTGCAATTTACATGCTATAAACAAAATGAAAGGAGGAAAAAGACCATTAGTTAGGAGATAAAAAGATTAAAGAATCTTGCAGGTAACTTACCACTGTTTCAGATGAATGCATTTATGTACATACAAATACATTTAACAGTGGTAAATCTATCTTGAATTCAATGGATAAAATGGCCAAAAGTATATAATTATGTTGTTCATTGTGGTAGGCAATTGTCAGTTTTAATGCTTTGCACTGTATCATGCCGTAGGCAAATCTCTCTGTGTTCATGAATATTGGAGAGAGAAAGTCGTAAATCCGTAAACTGAACATAAGCATCTTTCAAGCTGTCTGGCCTCTTGCAGTGTTTGCAAAGCTTAACATATATTTTAATCTGTGCACTGCTGTTTTTATTTGCTCCCTTCCATCTTTCTGTCCATCTTCCTGGCCCCTGTCTTTCCATCTATCCATCATTTTTTCCAATTAAGGGCAAGCCAGATGACAGACATGACAGGCACTCACTGTCCGATGCCACAGACTCTAAGTAGAAGTAATTGCTGTGCCTGAAACTGAAGCAGTGCTCCGGTGCTGCCGCCACCGGTCCCCAGGACAGAAGCCTCCTTGTCTGAGCGATAGGCTTGGGACGAAGTGAAGGGTGGAGACTAGCGAAAGCAATTTCAGAAATGATCATTTGAGAGAATCCTTTTTATTTTTACCAGCTGAGAGTAAAATTTACATTTCTCTGAATTTATAATTGAGGAAATCATTTAACAATGGACACTGGTATACTCTGAACAGTAGAGCCCTAGCAGGGAAAGTTTTTGAGAAAATGTTACAGGATTTATGTGCAGAAATGTCCTTGATTTTCTCTGGTCATAAGACTTGTCGTTAGAAATAAGGAAACAGTAGCTTGTAGCTGAGCCATGATAATGACATCTATTTACTCAGCCATGACTAGAGAGTGAATTGTACATACAATGTTAGATAGACATACACATTATTTATATATATCGCCACATACGAACTACCTCAGAAGGTATTTTCCCCTTTCTGACTGTATTGTACAAGATTTTTAAACCAATGCATTAATCTCTAGCTCTTTAAAATGAAAAAAAAAATGTGAGATTCAAAACAAAAATACATTTCAGTTGTAGTGAACAATAATATTGGAGTTGACTGTAAGTAATCATTTTATTTGTTCTGGTGTGATATAATTTGTAATGTAGTTTTTATAAAGAGGCAGGAGATGCCACTTTTTACAATGATATAATAGCTGTTCTAATGTCAAAATATTGTCTTCCATACAGTTCACCCAATTAAAGGGCCTGGGATTTACCTTAAATAAATGACTTTTTCTGTGTATGGGACAGGAAATGTGCCAAATGAATCTGACACACACTATAACACCAGAAAGAAAAAAAAATGGCTGCTCAAAACTAACAAGATCATGTCAAAAGATCCTAAGAGTCAGCTTAAATAGAAACGTGTAGACCAATGATAAGAGAGTTAATTTTTTTAAAGGCTATATAGTTGATTATAATTCTTTCAGTGTAGATAATGAGTTCATGAAGAAAGCTCATAAAAAGAAGAAAAAAGTAACATCAAAATGATAAAATTATTAGAGTTTCCTAAAGCATCAACTCATCACTCTAAAAATAGATAATAGTAAAGAAATCTACATATTACGATCTTTCTGGTAGGAGCTGTGTTTTAGGTTAAATAGCTTTGAGGGTAATCATTCTTAAAAATGGGTTTTATTCCAGACTGCATTCCCACCAACAATTATTGTGAAAAACAATATGGAGTATCCTCAAAAAATTAAAAATTGAATTCCTGCTGAGGTCCGGCCACGGCAAAGTCCAGGGGTCTGAAGGTTGCGAGGGTGTAAGGCATTGGCAATGATAGTCAGAATAATGACACGACTCAAAGGATGGTGAAATGCTTCTCTACTTTATTGCGCAGCAAGCAATATTTTATACTTTTATTTTTGGCAGAGATTAGCACTTTGTGGTTACAGCTTTTTGCGTAAGTGGGTCAGTTTTAGAATTAATCATACAATTTAAAGTCTGGTGACATCTGATAATATTAGGGAAATATTTTGACCTTAAATATGATAGATGACTTAATTATATTTTTGGCTTGCATTGAAGTTTCGGTTAGTAACAGTATTTTGGTTCCTTATCAATGGGTCTTAGTAACTGCTTTACTATAGAAACCTTTTGTTTCTTAGTTAATATACACTAGGGAGGTCTTGCCTGTGCCAAGCATTCTCTGAAACTAAGACTTTCATAAGGTACATGTTGTCCCTTTATATTTACTATTTTTAACACTCTATTTATTATACACTCTTGTAAGGAAAGGGAGGGTCAGTGGATTTGGGAAACTTTTGGAGACTTTTTCTCCCTTTCGGTGGATACTATAACCTTCCTGCTATTACATAGGCTGGCCCGTACTGTCCCTGAACAGTAGGTACTATTTTCTGGATTTTTCTTTTTGAGCCAATTCCTCATATCTAGTTCCCAAGGTTATGATTTGTACAGACAGCTCAGGTCCTGTGGTGGTTATAGGGATATTTTTGTTGGAGATTCTAGGGATTCCTACAGGGGATGCAGTCTTTTCTTCCCCCTGTAATTCCCCTGTAGGAATGGGATTTTCTATGGGGATCTCTCCCTCTACCTCCTCTCTGGGTGTGCAAATCTTAGGAATCAGCAAATACAGTATTGAGCCAATAATCAACTGACTACTAATAATTGCTAAAAAGAGATATGCCTTCTTCTCCCCCGTGTCCATGCCACATCCTTTCCTTAGAAGGTTGTCTCTCTGAGCTCATTCCTTCTCATGTCCGGACTCTGTCATGCAGCATGGGAAGGTGAGGACATGGCAAATTCCCTTTAGACCCAGCAATTCCACTTCTGGGAATATATCCTAAGGATCCCAAAATGCCAAAACAAAACAAAACAGAACAAACAAACAAAAAATACACACATACACTCATATGTGTGTATGTGAGGGTATATATATATAAATAAATAAATATATATATATATATATATATATATATATATATATATATATATGTATACCGCCCACACCCCTATGATCATAGCAGTGCTATTTACAATAGCCAATATTTGGAAACAGTTTTAAGTGCCCATCAGTAGATGAGTGGGGGGGAAAACCTGTAGTGCATGTATAAAATGGAATACTATGCAGCAGTAAAAAGAAGAAACCCTTATAGTTTGCAACAGCATGGATGGATCTGAAGAATATTATGGATTATATGAATTATGAATATTATTAATATTATGAATTAAGCCAATCATGGAAAAACAAATACCACCTGATCTTATTTATATGTAGAATCTGATGAACACAATAAACTAACTGACAAAATAGTAACAGAAGATTAGGTACATGAAACAGACTGTCAGCTGCCAGAGGGAAAGGGAGAACTGGAGAAAGATGGTAGAGATTAACCAAAAAAAAACATGTCTGCATAACCTATGAACATGGACAACAATCAGCAATGTGGGGATTTGTTTAGGGAGAGGACAGGGTGGGATGTGGTGGAGATGGGGAAAGAGAGGAAAGGCAGGAAGTATCAGCATAAAAATATAAATGAATAAATATAAAAATGGATTTTTCCATCATAATTGAAGAATAAGTGATCAAATTTAAATAACTTTAAAAAAATCTATGTTAAAGTAACTGATTTGGGGTTAGTTAAAACTAGATGAGGAATTTGTAAGTTATTGACTTTTCTCTTTTTGTGAATATTTGACAATTTTGTAATTGAAAGTATTTATTTTTTCTCCATAAACATTTTACCTACTTATGGCGTGACTGAGTGGGATTTATTTTGGGAATGCAAGGATGGTTCAGTATATAACAATCAACCAATGTAATATACCATATTAAGAGAAGGAAGAGAGGAAAAAAATACATGATCATCTCAATTGATTGAGAAAGAACATTTGACAAAATTCAACACTTTTTCATGGTAATAACATGCAAAAACCTAAGAATAAGAGAAAATTACCTCAACATAATAAAGGCCATATATGAAAAGCCCACAATTAACATCATGCTCACTTATAAGACTTAAATATTTTTCTCCGATATAAAGAACAAGGTAAAGAAGCTTCTTTTTACCATTTCTCTTCAACATAGTACTAGAAGTCAACTGTAGCAATGAGACGAGAAAAATACATAAAAAGAATTTAAAATGGAAATGAAGAAGTGAGATTATCTCTGTTCACAGATGACATATTATGGAGACGCAGAAAACCCAAATAATTGCATTAAAAATAAAATATTAGAACTAATAAATTAATTCAACTAAGGGGATACAAAATTAACAGATGGAAATGAATTGCATTTTTATATTCTGAAACTGAATAATCAAAAAGAAATTAAGACAATCATTTAATTTATAACAGCTTCAAAATGAATAAAATACATACAAATAAACTCAACCAAGGAAGCAAAAAATATATGCACTGAAATTCAACAAATTAAAGAAGGCATATAAATGGAAAGAGAGCCATGTTTAGTGATGTAAAATTTAATATTGTTAAAATGTCAGCACTACCCAGAGCAAACTAGAGATACAACGCAATCATGATTAAATTTTTAATATATTTTTTTCAGAAATAGGAAAATTTATTCTAAAATTTATATGGGATTTAAAGGGACTTCAAGTAATAAAATAATCTTGAACAAAAGAACAAAGTGGAAGGCCTCACATTCTCTCATTTTAAAACTTACTATAAAGCTGTGGGGTATTAAAACAGTGTCATCCTGACATAAGATCAATGTCATGCAATACAAAACCCAGAAGTGAGCTGTCACATATGTGGTCAACTTTATTTTGACAAGGGTGTCAAGACCATTCAATAGGAAAAGAACAATGTTTTCAATAAAATGTTTTGGAAAAGTTAGATATTCACATGCAAACAAAAAATAACTTTGGATGCTTACCAAACACAATACACAAAAATTTACTGAAAACAAATCAAAGACCAAAGTATAAGCTTTAAAACTCTCTAACTCTTAGAAGAAAACATAGAGGCAAATTTTTACGATGTTGGATTTGACAGTGCTTTATAGGGTGTGACACTAAAATCACAGGCAACAAGAGAAAAATTAGATAAATTATACTTCATCAAAATTAAAAATCCTTGTGAATCAAAGGACACTATCAACAGTGAAAATACAACCCATGGACTGTGTGAAAATATTTTCAAATTATATATCTAATAAGTGATTGCTACCCAAAATATACAAATACCTTCTACACCTCAACAATAAAAATACAGGCAGACCAATTAAAGTATAGAGAACTTGAGTGGACACATCTCCAAGGAGTATATACCGGTAGCTCATGAGTGTATAAAAGGATGTTATATATCAGTAATCTTCAGAGAAATTTAGGCTAAGACCATGTTGTCAAAAAAAAAAAAAAAAGGTAGGTGTTGGCAAAGATATGGAGAAGTTAGCGTCCTTGCTCATTGCTGATGGGCATATGAAATGGCATGGTGGCTCTGGAGGACAGCATGTCTAGTCCTCAAAAATTGTACATGGGTCCAGCCGTTCAACTTCTAGGTATGTTCCCAAAGGAGGTGGGAGTGAGGGCTTGAACAGGTACTGTGCACCCATGTTCATGGCAGCAGTTTCCACAGTAGCCAGGGAGTGAAAGGCAACCCAGGCGCTCACAGATGGGAGGACAAACAGAACGTGGTCTATGCAAACTGTAGATTATGGTCTGGGCTTGAAAGGAAAGGAAAGTCAGGTATATGCTAGGGCATCAATGAACTTGGACAAAGTAGGCCAGTTGTAGGATAAATATTGTATGATTCTACTTGGGTGGGATTGCCCAGAATGGTGTTTTACGGAAACAGGTAGTGAATAGTAGTTACTGGGGGTTGTTAGAGAGGTGGTATTTGGTATTGAATGGGTACAGAATTTTAGCCAGGCAAGGTGGAGGGGTTCTGGAAGTAGAAGTGATGGTTACACAGCAATGTGGGTGTGCTTGATGGAAATGGTGAGATGGTGGATTTTGTTTGGGGTATATTTTGCCACAATAGAAGAAAAGAAATAAAACCTATTAGTAATATACATTTAAAAAATTAGAATTATACCAATCATTTATATAAAAATACTGTTTACAAAGAAAAAATGGCATGCATGACTTTATGTTATCCCTTCACAGTTAGAAACTCCACCTTTCTCAGTAATTTTTGGTGGTAAATATGGATCAAAGCTTTTCGCACTTGTTAATTAATA